>BMAT01013784.1:376974-387255 GCA_019649035.1 Elysia marginata | reverse complement strand
TCCTTCCAGTGCAACTGACATTGAGCGATCGCTCATATAGGAGAATATGTATAGTATAGTATCGTGCGATAGTATCGTGCTTAATGAGCCAATGGAAAAGCTGCTTGACATGAAGAAAAAGATTGGCGTTTTTCTGCTTGTGTGTGTGTGTTTCAAAATCATCGTAAATAGCAATTTATTTCCATTGTCTTAAAAAAAAGCTTCTATCACCTATGGAGTACCATAACAAACATAATATAACGCAAAAAACTGGTTTAAAATCATCACCAACATTTCTATTTTTTGCTGTGACCCGACAGCAGTCATTTTTTTCCGAATTAATAAGTAAGGCTTTTCTTTTCACTCCTTTGTCTTCTAGCTCGTGAAAGGTTTCAAATACTTCAAGCACAAAAGCCTGTATTGTTATATCATCTACACTTTGATTTATCTTTTTTTTCAACCTTGTCTTCGACTTAACCGAGTCTTAAGTGCGTTCAAGTGTATGCCGCGGGTCTTATCGCATTTTTACTCAATAAATCTTGACTTCAACGGTCCTTAAAAGTTGTGTTATTGGAACTAAAAAAATGGTTCTAAAACAATTTGAAGTTATCAAGCCGTGTCTACTTTTCTAATTGGAATATTTAAATACTTCATGTAGACGTCCGTAAAGTCTACTCTATCAACTTGATCATCGATAAACTGATTTTTCCGATAAACATGTATGACATGAAAACTTGCCAAGTCGTTGCGAGTGAATTAGAAATAAGGTTTATTTTTTAACCATTTCACTCTTGTATTTGATTGGGTTGTCAATATCGCATAAATGCTCGTTAGATGGTTGGTTAGGACATCGATCTTTGGCCAGAGGATTGAACTGTCAAGAGAAATGCCAAATTCCACATTCAATCGGATGTGCAAGAACTAGGTGCTTATTATTTTTAACTGTTACTGATTTTTCATAGAGATTTGTCCTTATAGAGAATCATGGGAATAGTGAAGAAGTAATACTCTTTGAAAAGAAAGGTTTACAATGATTTTTTGTATAATATGAAAACTACCTCATCTCCGTTCATATCCGGTTCCTGATTACCTTGGCAAGTTTAATGGATTTACTAATTTATCAACTGCTAGCTGTGAATAACCTCATTTAAAGGTTAACTAAAGTCTTTCATATCTAATACAGTGGTATAATCATGCACACCCCATACATACAAACACAAACAAAGATGGATACGCATGATGTCTATTGGATGTCCCTGAGTTGAAAAAAATAGATATTTTGTTCTTTTAGAATGTATAGTTTGCATTCATACTCTCACAAGTTTTGTCTTTCGGGTGCTGGGGTTTTTTTTTGCCAATTTTAATTTTATGGTTAATTTTATTTTCTATTTTTTACATATAATTATGTTTGAAATATGACCGCAATGAGCCGTTGAAGTGCACACATGTTTGTCAGTAGTTCGTCCAGATTGATTTCTGTTTTCATTAAAATTCCATTTTTTTATTGAAGAAGTAAAAAAGATGGGGTTTTTTTGTAACGCAAACGAGATTCAATGAAATGAACATGAAAATTAATTTTAAATGCTTTAAAAGGCGTGTTTGCAAAATGCTTCCTCGACTCACGCCGCTGCTTCCACATTAGATACTCTAACGTGTATTCATCAAAAATATTCCATGTGACTCAATTCAATGAAAATCTGCCATTATAGCCTAAATTATACCATATTGATGTTTAATGTGTTGATATGACCGTACTCAATCAGGGAAAGAAAAATATTGAGTAAACCATTTCTTGGTAGCTTTAATGTATCTTGTCTAAAACACAGGGTCTTATTAGAACAAGAGGAGGTCTCAAAACGTTTTACTGGTTATTGAATGGATTGTGAAACTTGGCAAAATGAGTCGCCTTGCAGCCATTGTAGAATTTCTTGTGACTTATAAAAAAGTTTTCTGATTTTTATGTCTTTCTTTGACTTCTTGGCTAAAAGCTTATTTAAGAAAATAAGGGTTAATAAGATTTTTAAATAATCTTCTTTTTTTAAATATATATGTTTCAGGACTTTTGCTCTATTTGATAAGATGTGTTTGTTACGGAAAAGAGATACTTATGAGCCTTTACCACACTCAAATATCTAGAAATAACAAACTTTTGATTTTCTTCCGGCGCATGACATTACCTTCTACCTAAAACGGAAAGAAATCATCAGTGAACGAAAACAATAAGACATCATTTCTTCATGAAGATGGGTAAACCTTCTCGCAATACTTAAAGAACTCGTGTTTGTGATTGCTTATTTCTCGCAAGAAAACATTTATCTCAGAAGTCTTAAGTCCAAGTGAACAATCAAAAGAGTAATTATTGAAAAGTCAAGTAAAACTGAAATCATTTCGCCATCAAAAACGATTGGGATCGTACATAGCTATAATGGTAGACACACTATCGGTATTGGCTCGTAAATAGCGATAGACTTTAGAGTGGCGGCCTTTGGTTTCTCTAGATTCGATGTGGTTTTTCCCTCCTCAGCCTGTACTCGATCTCTCTATCTGTGTTTTGTGGCATCCGCCGGTGACACACCGAGCAATTATCGCAAACACTGACAATAGCGGCAGTAATCTCAAGCCGGAGAATAAAGCACAAAATTGCGTGAGATTGGGGGCGAAATAAGAGCCACGGCCATATCCATGTTGGAAGCTGGTGGTGAAAATATTGATAGGCACAGAATTAACCCAGAAAAGAGAAGGAAAAAACCAGTGTGAATGCTGTGTAGACGGAAATAACGAGGCAGGCTAATCGGCAATTTTCGCGGCTTGTGTTGCTTTATAAATCTCTCTTTTCGCTCTCCTTCACTGTGGGTTGATTTCTCTTTTCATTCTATCATGTAAAAAAATGTTAAAAAGACGTGCTGAAGATAAATTTTCTCACCCTCAACTAACACCTTGCACAAGGTGCTATTTTTATTGACTCTGTGCAGCTTCATATTTGTTACAATTATTTAGATCAGTGTATAAAAAAATATCCCGTTGAAGCTGTTTTTTTTTCATTTTTACTATGCATTTCTGCTTGTATGTGTGCTTTGATTGATGTATATTTTTTACAGGTCTACATCCGGAATTGTCGCTTGCTCTCAATGAAAACTTCGCCTCCGTCAATGAAGTATTTATAGGCGTGAGAAATGTGTTGATTTTGTCCTTCAATAAATTTAAGAAGTTGTTCTATGTAAAGTTCAAACGATGTTTCTACTTTAATCATTCTGAGAGTTTAGAGTCAGTTAATAAGCCGTGTTTGTTCGCCACATCTTCAAAATCTGTTTCTGCATATAAGAGTAGAGAGAGTAAGCATTTTTAAAATAAAATTTTACGGTAAAACCCAAGTTCTCTGAGAATATAACAGGCACGCTGTTGGATCCTACTATCCACTAGCTTGTTTTACAAAAAGCATAAAAGCCTAAATTAGTTTATTCTTATTCGCTCAATATCTATAATGTTCTGCAGTGTTAAAAAAAACTGCTCTGTGTAGGAGCCGATTTTCAGTGCAAGTATTTTATCTGCGCTGTGACTTCTTTGCTTTCTTCCTGTTGTTCTTACCAGTGATAAGTTTACAATTCACTGAGCAGACCAAGGACAAATAGATAGGCGGATATTTTTTCTATATACCCCGAACTGTCGCTTGTTCTTAATGAAAACTTCGCGTCCGTAAATGAAGTATTTGTAATCGTGATATTGTCCTCAGTTATCTCTTGCCTCAATAAACTTGCTCTCCTTGAAGTTCAAACGATGTTTTTAGGTTAATCATTCTGAAACATGTTTAGATCGTTAATAAGCCTGGTGCTTTCCATCTCATCAGGATGTTATAGCTGCTGATCGACTTAATCTCAGAAAGTCTAATTGAACCAACTGATCGTTACTATCTCGAGTCTCAAATTTCAATCAAGGAAGACACCGGGCATGAAATTTCATTCTGTAGTTTGCACTGGAGTGTATTTTCTTTTGATGGAGATTACACTCACGTGTTTAATTCTGATATGATTGGATGAGAATACCATCAAATGCATTTCGCTCGTTAATTAAGAGGTAAATTGTTGTTCCAATCAAAGGAAGCGTTTCAAAGAGCAGCATCAAATCAAAGCTTAAGTCAAATGATTATTTAGAAGCCTTTCAATAACGGTTGCATATTTCGACGTTCTTAAACTATTTTAATCATCAAAGAAACGCAGGTTTGAGCTGGGCTAACTTTTTTCTTGAAGAAATGCAAAACATATTTGGTTCTGTTTCAGGACATGTTTGAAATCACAACATCTTCTTTAGAGTCTGTTTCATGGTTGGTGGTTTAAAGTGACGTATCAACTTCTAACAGCTCGATTTCCAATCTCGCGTGTCTTTTATATCGGTTTATCATGCAATCCCCTAATAAATCCAGATACCTGAGGTTCTTTGATGTCAGTTGAACACCACCAGTTTGATAGAAGTAGAGATTTCATGTCTGTTGTTTTCTTATGTTTAACCTTTAGGTTTTTCTATCTCATTGCATTGAATATGCAATAGTCGATATTTGTTTTTACTATTTCACTGTTACTCGTATGTTCAGCGGTTGTCAAAACTATGAAGGAAGGGAGATAGCCTTTATCTTTTCCAAGACATTTAACTTGTCAACGAAATTTATTGCGTCCAAGAGAAAAAAAATTGAAAAAATCGCTATGAAATGGAATTTGTGCTGGCTCGCTGTTAAAGATACTCAACTCAAAACCATTACCAGGTACATTTAGACGTAAATTTTAATGCAGAAAACATTAAGAAAATTGGTAATGGAATAAAAAATCTTATTTACTGAGACCATCGCAGGCAGATGGTGTAAATACACAAGGTAAACTTTAACTGAGACACAAGTTGCAGTACATGACAACGAATTCAACATAGTAGATTAAGGTAAAGACTCTTTCTGCCTTGTCCAAACTAAAAGAAGAATTGAATAAAGCTACAACAAGAAGATTGCTGCTGTGGTCCTTCCCTTGGTTAAAAACGGCAGCATCGAGAAAGAAATAGAATCTAACAAGCTACCAACTGGTTAGCAGGCTCAGTAAAATCATCGGATGAAAGTTAAAGAACAGAAAGATGAATCAGAAATTTCGAGGACATTCAAGGGCTCTGCAGGCGAAGTTGAGTGGAGTCAAACTTGAGTGAGAGAAGTGAATAATGCAGAAGGTGTCGGCACAAGCTGGAAACTCGGGACTGGAGGGTTGAGGAGAGTGGAGTCAGACTGGTTTGGCTTGTTGGAGTTGATACTGATGTGAATAAGACAAGTGGTGGTAGTGGATATAGGTGTTGTGAGAGAGAACGGAATAGTCTTACAGATAGTCCTAAAAGAGAAAGAAAGTAGGGAAAAAAAGACAAATGGCAAGAGAAAGATAAAGAGACAGATGGACCAAAACATCCGAACAGACATACAAAAATTGAGATAGGCAGACAGATGTAAAAGTTTGTGTGTGAGATACAGAGAAATATGAAGACGGACGCACACATAGGTATACATAACAAAAGAGAAATATAAAGATGAGGGGAGGGGGGGAAAGAAAAAGGGGTCATAGAGACTGATTGAGAAAGAAATGTGGAAGAGGCTGGGTTAAAGGGGTTTAACAAAAAACTTTTATAGAGAGAGGGAGAGAGAGAGCGCGCGCAAAAGAGAGCAATGCTCATTGAAAAATAGATGAGAGGTAACCAATACCTATCTACTAGTTTTATTACTCCATATATTGAAAATTTTATCAATCCAAATCCTTTTATAAACAACTATTTAAAAGTCCCTCCTTTTATAATACAGGTTTAGAATTAGGTCTGCATTTGGTTTTCATAATAGTCTTTGAAGAAAAGAGAAGTATCAGCTCAACAATATAATTGCTTTTCCTTAGTTTTGCAAATCAAATATCTTACAAGGTATGGGACACATTTTTACATTATATAGCGTGTAATGTCTTTCTCAAATTTCATATCTTTTGGCTTTTTCTTAATCACAATAGGATAGAGTTGTGGTACTGGTTTCTATCAAGGTTTTAAGGCTCAATAGACCTTCTCAGCAGCCCTACACTTCAATGTTTAATCAGAATAACTTATCCCTGAAAACTATGGGGAAACTCAAGAAGATCTTAATTAATCTTTTTTGTAATAAATAAGAATGATGCGCTATGAATAATGGTCTTGTTTTCTTCGTTAACGGTAACCATTTCCTTCGTGAGAGATAATTTCATTAGTTCTCTCAAGAGATGAATATTAAGTTTCAATTTCAAATCTCATTGCCTTTAAGAGAATCATACAATAACATAGAAATTTCTTCTCTGTCTTATCTCAATGAAAAAGGTGGATAGAGGGTTGCTCTAATTAATATTTGTATCGCGAACAGTCCAAAGGTAGGTTTATTCTTCTGTTACTTTATATCGTAAGATTCTGGTATCATGAAATTGCAACATCTGGCTCATTTGGACAGGTTGATTCCCATTTTGGGTCTCCAAAATATATGTGAAGGTACAATACAAAACCTTCAACGGTCACCTTACTTTCAATACAAGGGAGAAGCAAATATATGTGTAAAAAAGTAGAATCTAGTCACTGAACCTTTATACAACATACTCCTTTCCCTTACTCTCTCATTTTCTCAATCTCGACCTATCTATGCACTTTTTCAAATTCTTTTCTACTTTCTAGTATTAGCTTTCACATTTAACCGTCTTGGGATATTAAGCCAGTTTCAATAGTCATGCAGTGGTTATCTTGCCTGTGTTCAGTATTGACCGCGGCACGACAGCTGCCAAAACCTTGACTCACTAGGGCTGAGTGAGGTCCAGGCCGTGCCAACTTGATGCGTCAAGAAGCTGAAGATGCCAAACATCACCGCGTTCTGGGGTCAACACAATTGACTTCTGGCATCACGACAGTTGACTAACCCTGTAGTGATTGAAGTGAACTGTCACGATATTGCTGCTAACTCCATATTTTGTTCAAAAAACGGGGGTATCAAGTTAAAGGAAAAATGTATCTTTCCATACGTTCTCAATTCGAAGAAATGTTACGACGAGCTTTTACTTGATTTTTGAACTATTTTGTACGTTGAAGCTTTAGCAACCTGCACATTTCTGTCTCAGACAGTAGTTGCGCGAGGTATGGGTTTGAAAATGCGTTGTTCTAAGCGCAAATCTAGATAAAATGGTGTTTTCTTCCTTAAAAAAGCAGGAAATCTCAGAACTAATACACAAGGACTTATCTATAGTATTTTAGCTGTTCCAACAAAATTTTCGTCTGAACTATTTCTAAATAGAATTTGAATTCTGAAGACTTTAATCAGGTAATGAATTTGGAAGGTGAGATATGATTCAATGCAACTAAAACTTAATTGCCCAAATACATTTCCCTGCAATGAATAGAACTAATTCGTTGTCTTAGTTTGAACATTGGGATCTGGTGTTATTTTATAAAATGCATTATTTTTGTATTGAAAAGCTAAAGTACCATGTTCTTTATGCCTTGAGACAAAGAAAAAAGAGAGAGAGAGAGAGAACATTACTGCCTTGTTTAAAACAAGCAACCAGAACTAGTTAGTTGATGAAAAAGACCTTTATCTAGAGTATCACTTTGATGCGAGAAAAATTTTATACTTGCTGTTTCAAGGTAGCTACACTTCAACCGATAATCATATTGTGACCGTGGAGCTTGAAGTTTAATCTTGACATAATTCTAGCTATTGTCTTCTCTAAAATGAAACAAACATTATTTGGTTCTTAATTTTGCAATTTTAATTTTATGTTGTATTATCACTTAAGAAGCTGTAATGATACCACTGTGTCAACTGCAAAGGCAAATTATTTCGAATAAGAAAAGCAACAATGACTCTTTGTCAGTGTTTTTGAAAAGACATGTTTTAACCATCGGAGTATTTAAGAGCATAAATTAATAATGTTGTTCAACTAGAATTTTAAATAAACCGAGAACAAAATAATACAAACTCGCATATTAAGTGAAATAATGAATTATAAAAAGGCTTTTTCCATTTTCTTGCAACAGAAAAACCCGTAGTAAAGTATGGCAGAAGCATTTTTTGTTTTTGTTTTTAAATTGTCCTTTAATGGTAAACTATGTTTCTAGAGCCAAAAGGTCAGTAATCTGCAACTTTAAAAATCATTTACTAAATTTAAAAAACAAGACATATCAAAAGAGAAATATGGCAAAAAGCCGCATTGAGAAAAATGAAAAAGCTAAGAAAAATTGAATAATGGCTGTTTTAAAAGTATAAGAATATTCACTAATCAAAGACAAATATTATAACCTAGAAACCTGATTAGTTTTACTTGAAAGGAGCATCTTCAGTACTTCCACCAATGCTGGTGTCGGTGAAAATAAAGATGATAACGATAATAAGAGCAATCTTCCTGCTTGTACACTGATTTGTCCGTTCAAAGTACAATAACGGATCAGAAGTTTGCTGTTTTTCCCTGCAATATCGAGTCAGAAGTTTTCTGTTTTCCCCACTATCTGACCCTGTTGTTCACGCTCCCACCAGTGCGTAACGCGATACAGTTGTGTTAATAAATTTTCAGAGGATGGTGAAAGTGGTGATGATGGTGATGGGAACAAAAAAGATGGTAGTCTAGGGATCAATGCATTTCGTTGTTACCACGTTAATTTAAATTTTAACAAACTTTGTAATGTTTAGTAATTTTTTTTTAATTTGATGTTTACTGAAATAAAATATCGAAAGGAAAAACCCCACTTTGATAAACTGAGCCACTTTGTGAGCTCTTTGTGGTTGAATGCGTTAGACATAATTGACAGAATAATTATAGAGGTCGCATTTTTTTACAAATCATTGACTCGCTGAAGAAGGGTAACTTGGTAATAGGAAAGTATCCTCTAACATGGAGAGATAGAGAGAGAGAAAGAAATGGAAGTTAAAATATATACTTCTAAAACATGAAAAGAGAACAAAAGAGCAGCCAAATTTGTAACGTAGAAAGAAAGACCCGGATATTAAGAAATTCCTGGGAGGGGTGGGGGATAAAAAGAGATAAATGACCTACCGTAAGTAAACTCTTATAATTATTGTTACATGTGATGACAGGAATAAAATTGAAAAAGAATTTTTTTGCGCTTATTTTCATTATTAGGTATGTCTATAGAACAACTTTTAAAACGTTTGTGTAATTAATTAGCATCATAGTAAATAAATAAATTTTATAACTGTCAAAATGTCATCTTATTAAATAACTTTATTTATTAAATCCTCTGGTTTTTCTTGCCAAATGGAAACAAGAGTAACATTAACTTATATACTTCTGGAAGGCATGCCGATATTGAAAGCAAAATGACACTTTTGAGTGTGCGAGGTTTCGTTGACCCAGTTCTTTGACGTGGGTGCATTGTTTCTGTCATGCGCACACCAGGTATATTATTCGACTTGGGCCGTTGCAGTGAAGATGAAAACTGACTTTTAACGTCCAACTTGTTTTAGATGTAGATAAAGACAATTGGTTAAGTGTCATAAATGGTTTTATGTCGATTTTGAATTGCTTTCGTCTTTTTACTTTCAGTTTTGTCTACTTTGTAAAAAATTCTGATGTTTCCAGGCATGATGTTAGATGACGATTGACAGACCGTGTCTTCTACATCAAAAAAAAATTTTTTGATTAAATCCTACCCGCCAATAGAATGATATTTTATTATATTGTGCTATATTTCACAAATTATACACGACTAAGCATGAGGATTACATAGAAAGATGCCCTAGTATAGGCCTACTAAGTGTTTTTAAACAACAAAATTGTCATGATGGCATTAAAAACAATATTTAAAATTCGTACCAATAAAGCTGCTAATAATTAACACAAAAATTTTTTTTTAATTCAATCGAAGTATAAAAATAGGAAGAAAATTATTAAGTAGGTCGCTGGAATCCCCTTCTGGAAGTCCCAGGGGAGCTGCCTGCCACGATTCAAAAGAAAGTGTTATGACGTCAGAGTTACGTGAAAATGACGCCACCACGTCTTGATGGGATGACATCATCGTAAGGAAAACCTAGCCCGCGGCACATTTATTTTCCTAGCCTAGCAATTTCCTATCCTGTATCCAGCCACTCCTGCCCCCACTGTTTCTTCAACTTCGAAAAGTTACGCCAGTCTAAAAATGTTCTCCTGTTACTTTATCTGTTAGGATATACCAGTTTTATTTTGAAAATATTGATCATATCGTTCTACATTAGAATTTCAGCTTAATGTATAGAGATAATGAGTTTAATTATAGTATCATCGATTCGTGGCTTTCCTT
>BMAT01013784.1:345424-365727 GCA_019649035.1 Elysia marginata | reverse complement strand
TATATATATATATATAGAGAGAGAGAGAGAGAGAGAGAGAGAGAGAGATAATATGAAAAAGAAAAAAATTGAAAAAAAATCAGTTTTGACCAAAAACACGTTCAATTTCGATTTTAAGGAATTGATTGAACAGCCAATGTTGAGGAAGCAATGACTAACTTTAGCTAGATTGGGAGAACTAAAAAAAAACCGCATGTTCTCAATTTTTGTCTCTATTTTGTTTCTTCAAAATGTAGAGAGGAGTCATCTCAGAGACTTTGACGCAAACCCAATTTACTAGTTCTTTAAAATTAACATTTTACGGGGGTTTGAAAAACCTCAGCATCATGTAATGAAAGAGCTACACGTGTATTTAAATTCATAGCATCCCCCATTCATCAAAAATTTTATATAAAGTATCATTTTTCATCCTTATTTACTGCAACCCTACACTGCCAGGTGGACAAACTCCTTCTAATTTTTTGGAAGATTTGTGGCGAGCACTAAACTTAGCACTTGAAGGTTATAATCCAAAATTAAATCCTGTCTGAACTTCCTGAAGTTTTGTTTTGATATGTTCAAGTTAAGAGCTCTAAAATGAGTAAAGAAATTGATCACGTATTGAAACATTTATAAACGAAAGATAAGATATCCCAGTGCTCTGGCCTACCTTTTTAAATAAGTAAAAAAGCAGCGTTGCAAAGAGTTTCACATACCCCTGACTTTGCGACCATGAGCCTCTGGTTCTAAAGTATTTTGGTTAAAACTAATATTATCGTGTCCGTGTCTTTGCCTTTTGATATTTCATATTAACGCATTTCTTTAGGGGAGGGAGGGGAATAATGAAAGCTGGGCTTTATGCGTCTTGCTATTTTCTTTAATTCCAAAAATACATTTAGCTCTAGTTTCGCAGGCTTTTTATAGCGTTGCCTTGGCTATTTGGTAACTCTACTTCTTTATCAGACAGCATGTGTTCAACCTTCACTGACTGATAACCATGTGTGCAAAATATGATATTGCATTTTACAATCTTTAAATACCCGCTTTCCTTCCTGATTTTATGGAGAGCACGGTGTCTTTAATTTCTGTAACTTCTTCTGCATAATTATCTCAATAAAACTTACACCTGACGGATGATGGTGTTAAATAATTGCACCGACGACTTCTTGCCGTATGATGTTAGTTTAACAAAGTGGAAGGAAACTAAATCAAGTCATTTTCCCATTTGATAACAAAGTTTCTAAATTTCAGAGAGCTGTGGCAGCTGTTGGAAGCTATTAAAGGTAATAAGCATCAACTATGACTGGGTCTGAGTAACCGGTTGGGAAACTTCTGTCTCACTAAAAACTCCCGTTGCGTTCATCTCTGTGGAGAAATGCGTTTGTGTCTCCTAGTTTTATGATTTCGAATGTTCGTAAAATTTATAGCCTTTTAATCTTTAAAGAGGAGGAGGGACAAAATAGGAAAGAGAAAGGTAAAAAGGAGGTAGTAGAACTAGCTGGTGAGCGCTGAAAGACAGAATGCAGGTGATAAATTTCGAACTCTAAACTATTAAATCTTTTACATAAATTTCAGTTCATAATATATTTTTTCCCTGTTTAGAGTATGGATTTTGGCAAAACCGGTTTTTTAAGGCAACACGATAATTTCTAGATTGGCTGTGGCTTTTCTAAAATCTATTGTTTTGTCTTTTAACTGCTCTGCCTGCCTCTGAATATTTATCCCGCACTCACATATGTATGTGTAACATTAAAAAAAAACTTTTAATCTTAGGCGTTATTTCTAAACACCCTAAATTATTCATGGAAGATAACATTTGGTTTTTGGCGAAATTTAAATGCCATCAGAAAATAATGATAACAATACATAAGCAATGCGTGGAAAGGAAAGGGTTTGTAAATGTTATAAAATAATAGCCCGAGCTCATGATGAATTGACATCTTTGCATCTAGTGAATCTATCCCATCCCTATTGCCAAAAACAACTCTCATAGATCCTCTTTTATCCCCATATTTTGATTTTTGAAGTTTGTCAACCTGGACTGACCCCAGCTTATTTTCGAATTGATTCGCTTGTCCTATCGAAACTATTAATGATTATTTATGCAAGATTTAGGCCGCACTATATGACCTTTAGATTGTTGTTCTCTATTAGATTGAGCCAGATGATTTTAGCACTGCTGTGATTGTGGTCCATTACGTTGATGTTAGTATTCTCCAGTAAAGCACCTCCACCAGGGCATTGATTCGGCATTGTTTACGGGTACACCAGCATCCAGGGCCGCCCTAATAATTGCGTGTCTCTTTGTGTGTCTGTCTGCCTGTGCGAGCAGTGACTAGTTTCAGGGTTGATTGCTTCGCTGATCTTGTTTGAACTGAAGGGCTCAGAACTTGCCATGCGTTTGAGTGAGATTGAGAGCAGAGTGGTCGTACTTGCTGCGGGAAAACTGCAAAAGCATGAGTGAACACGTTTTGAGGGTCACAGATGAACAGAAACAAAGGCAGAAGGAGAGCTGAGATGAACATTTCTTTCGACTATGTTTTCATTTATTCCACACAGTACATTTTAACTGTCAAGTTATTGTCATTTTTTTAAAATTTCAGTTATGTACAAAAAACAACTTTGACATTACCAAGCGAGCTAGGCACAATGTGTTTTTTCTTTTTCTTTTAATGGTTTATTTCATAAATTGGTATTTTTGTACTCAAACAAAGTTCTTCTTAGCACCAACAACCTCATAACTTGAAGTGATACACAATGCTCATGCTAGTACTATTAATCTCAGAAAATCTTAATGCGATACAACAGCATATTTCAGCATGATATATAATGGCTGATAAACCGATATTTTTTAACCTGATTTTTAAGTGCTATTTCCCTTAAAATATGACCATCGATAGTATCAGACTGCTGATCATCCCGAGAGCTTACTATTTTTGCCGAACCGCACAAAAGAGCTCATACCAAATAAAGTCATCGATAAAGAAGAAAGAGTAAACTTCTGATCCTTTACAACACTTGGTATAAACACTACAGAAGGGTGTCGGTCTAGACCGCGGTGATCTAGGTGTGGCTTTATGCAAAGAAGTTTGTGGCTCCCTGCTACAATATTTAAACAATTTATGATACGTTCTTATGCTGCTAACGGAGTCCATTTGCTTTGTCTTTGCCGACGCCAGCTGTTGCCTTTTATTACCTTGTGAACTTTATTTCCCATATCTTAGGATATTGCGGGCAAGCTAGTTTATGGGTGATTTTCAGTTGGCATTTATGATTTGAATCAATCCAATTTTGTACCGCTATACATTTACGCTTCAGAAACGAAAAAAATAGTGAAAGTAACACAAGTTGATGTGTTAAGCTTTTTCTGTGCTCCGTTTGCGCGCACATCTCTCTGGGTTTAACCTGTAAGTATTTGGATGACAAAAATTTTCATTTATGAGACAAATAATAGTGTTGAAAAAGATGAAAATGTCAAGCCCAGGAAGACGAAATAAAGGAAGAATAATAAATAAACGGATAGGTTAGTTGATAGATCGATAGTTACATTCATCATTTAAATTGATAAGAACGTATGTGAAGGACATACCTTACAAAAAAATTGATTTAACTTTCTTGCTCTCTTCAGCTGAAGTTGTTATAATGACAATGTACTCTATCTATTAGAAATCTTAACAGATAGACTGACATATAGATAAATATATAGCTTGATTGATTGATTGATTGCAAATTGGTAGGTAATAATGCAGATGTATAAATTTGTTCAAATAAAATAACTTTATTTATTTCGTAAGAAATTTCTTTTGGCAGTCGGAAATGTATCATTTGTATTTATAAATGTACGTTATATTAAAGACTAGAACGTGAGAATGACAAAACAAACAAACACTTTTAACTTTTTATAAAAGAATGAAATACCTTCCTCGCGTTAAAACTATTTTCCTTCTACTTATACCTTTATGTGCAACTTTTGTGTTTGCGTTTTAAAAAATGATTCAAAGTAAATAATAGAAGCTAAGGAAAGAACTGATCTCGGTGTTAGCTACAATCATACATCTAGGTTTTTTCTGTCGTTTTTTACTTTAAAAAGTACGCATATTACTTGATTTCCAAGGTTTTGTTTTATTGTGTATTAGATATAAAATATTTATTTCTCTGATTTCCAGCTTGAAATAGACCGTTGCCGTTCGATAGACAATTGCATATACTGATTTTTATTAATTTAAAAAAAACCTGAAGAGAGGGTGTTTTCGCCACCATTTAGATAATGATTTTAACAGAGATGTTTTTAAATTCATAAAGAATTTTAAGAACTTCTGATTAAAAATCAAGCAAATCTTGTCGAAAAGAAGACCGATGGACGATGGTTAAGAAGTGTGTTAAAATTGTGATAATTGTACTGATTGTAAAGCAAATTGCTTTTAATTTCGAAGGAAATCGCAAAACTTAATTTCACATACTTTTAAAATTACAGAGCTTTTGTTTTAATAATGTGTAATCCTTTATGTCTTTAAAACTAAGATACTGCGAATTTAGTCTTATTTATGTCTAACATTAATACGTTATTGTAATAAAAGCGAAGTAGTCATGTTTTCCAATGTATGTAAGAGAAATAATTGACCTTTTAATAATAATAGTCTCAATGCCAAGATACAAGCAAGGGTTCTGTGAAAACTGGACTTGGCTGTTAAGTCTGGAGTCAGTGCCAGACATGCAACCTACAGCACTGCTGCTCGCTCCTGTCAGTTCCTGGTCTCCACAGTGGGAGGATGGAAAGTTGGGGGGTGGGGTGGGGAGAGATCAATACTGCCCTTAGTTACACTCTAGGGAGGAGTTAGCGAGAATCTTACTAAACTGCCAAGTTTCATCACCAGTTTCTTCACTGTCTGCTAAGATGGATTTAGATTGAGTGTAAATTTCTCTGACGAGAGAGATAGAGCGATAGACAGAAGAGAAGGGGAGGGTGACAAAAAGTGGAGACGGGGCAACAAATGAACATAAAAGATAAGGCATGGATTCAGGCAGACAAACACACAAAAAGCCTGAAAAAAAATACAATAGTAATTTTTGTTATATAAAATACGCAAACGCTGTCCACAATCGAAATTTCTAGATGCAAGAATAAGTCTGTAAGTACTTTACATTTTCCGTTCAGCTAGTTTCCTTTCCTTATTGGCTTGTTTCAAACATCTTTTTACGTAAATTTTTCTCACGTCATGTTAAATTTTTTGTCAATTTTTAGATGTCCAACAAATGGATTTCTTGGATCTTAAACAAAATCTCAGACCCTCTGCTTTGTTCTAGTTGTTTTTGTTTTGTATTTTGTTGGTTGCTGCTTTTTTTTGTTGTTCCTTTATTGCCTAAAAACCACAGCGTGTGTTTCTGTGTGTAATGTTTTCATGTTATTTTCTTGAGTAATGTCTTGGCGGAGTACGTTTTTTTTTATTTTCTTAATGATATAATCCAATGAGGAGCTACATTTAGGACCCTCAAATGAGTTCCAGTTTTTGAAGGGATAGAAGGGAAGCACTGATTTTATTAGGAAACTCTGAAAGAACAGAAAATTTATTTTGTACTCGATATTACCTATACCAATATGACCTTCATTGTGTTTGATTAAAATTGCAAACAACTTAAATGTGGTACTTGCAAAAAAAAATTAGAAATGAAAAGTTTACATTGAGTTTTAAACAAGGATTTAAAATTATGCACTTGCTAATCAGTCTGAGAACAAGACGTTTGAAAGAGGAGGAAGAAAAAGAAGAAGAAGAAGGAGCAGAAGAAGAAGAAGAAGAAGAAGAGAAGAAGAAGAAGAAGAAGAAGAAGAAGGAGAAGAAGAAGGAGAAGTAGGAGGAGATAGGGATGGAGATGGAGGAGGAGGAGGAGAACGGTAATTTATCAACTGTTATAAAGGAGAACTATGTAATGCCATTGTGGAATCAATAATCTTCTCCGCCCCTTTGTAATCATAGTTTCGGGAAAAGAAGCAAGGAAGCAGGGGAGGTGTCACTTCATTGTTGCTCACGTTGTATTTTCTTGCTTCCCCTCAGGCTATCCTACCGTTTAACAGTCAACAGTGAAGTGAAAACCTGCATTCAATACAGACAGACTATCGACCACCTCATCGTGTTCGATATAACTACCATAAGCAAAAGCCCGTACAGAATCGATACGGATATCGAGGTACATGTACATTTTTTTTAATCTTATTTTGTTTTCAAGTTTAAAACGATATTAAGCTTTTCTGTGTGACCCTGAAAGTTTTCTGAGCTAATAGGATTAGATCCGCCCATTTCTTGTCGTTGCCTGAAGGGAGAAAGAGGATTTGTCAGTTGCGTTCAGTTTATCACAATCTAATAGAACGGCATCTGGCGAATGTTATGGTAAAACAACAGCAGATGCAAGTAAAAAACAATTTTAACAAGAACTTTAAAAAAAATAATAATAGGTCTAATATTTTTGGAAGCCGAAGCATAGATTTCTTTCTCATGCCCTTCCAATCTTTTTCTCTCTCTCTTTTCCTCACTTCAAAAACATGGGAAACGAAATCTGATCAGCATAGAAAATTTTATTTGTTTTGTAAGTTTTAAAGAAACAATTTGGAAAGTGATTGTGCTTTTAAGTTTTTCGCTCTCCATAAATGTACGTTATAAAAACAAGGGCACTTTTTATGAGAACAAAGAGTCTACGTTACATGCACTAGCAAATGCTGTTCTTATTTAAATAAAGAGTTATTAATAGAGGTTTTATTGTATCGTTCACGCCTAAATCATAACTATTGGTTTTTCAAAAGATACATCAGTACATAGATAAAGATTGATATAACGGTGTTTGAAAAAATTGCACCGCAAACTCTAAGAGTTTTATTTATATTAGCCCTATAAAGAATGATGAGAACGTTAGGATAATACACAAAGTACATCAGGCGAGCCAGTAGACTTTAGTAAACTTTCAGGAAATGTGTTTCTTCTTTTAAATCTCTATATTCTATATCTATATCGTGAAATATTCTTCTTTAATGTTCGTCTCAACCCTCAAGCTCTAAAGAGGGAAACAACTAATTGATCACGGTGGAATGGGTGTTGTGAGGTCCTGTATTAAGTTATTTTATGATGGACATGTTAAAATCTCGGATTACGGGTAACTGACTAGTAGTCTTAATAGTAGTAGTAGTAGTAGTAGTAGTAGTAGTAGTAGTGGTAGTAGTAGGACGAGGAGGAGAATGACTGTACTTTCTCCTTGTTTTCCGGCCGATAGGAACCTGTTGCCACCTAACATGTGCTCAAAGCAATAATATTATGTCTGACCAGCTATCAACGAGCTTTTTTACCGATTTGTAGATAAGGTGCCTTGCCTATAAGCTTGACATTGGAGACAGAGGGAAAAACATTTTGTCGATCTGAAGAAATGACAGAAACATTTTTCCTAATAATGTGAACGTGCGTCTTCTGAGTTCTGACTGCTTACCTCAGTCTGTTCCCTAATATACTCCTCACCTCTTTCTCATATTATTCAACCCACCCACCCCCCTTCTCCATCTTTCCATTGTCGAGAAATCGTTTGCCTTCTTGCGTCTGTTTGTATATATGATAGTAATAAAAAAAACATTTATAGCAGCTTTACGATAGATTAGTTCAGAGCGCCTTACTTTAAAAACCCATCACATGGTGAATGTAAGATATATATGCCAAATACAAAGGCAATCAATAACGTAAGCATTCATTAGTGTAACAAAAATGCTTTGCAACATAAAACAATCCATTCATTTCTAAAACATTCATGTGACCACCCAATTACAGTATTGCTTCAACCCACTAAGAAACATTGCTAATTGAAAACAAAATCCCCCGTTTGATGAAACACTTACATTCGTTGTCTGGTTGATTTAAAAAACATCAAATTACAACAAAAAGCATAACAGCTAAGATTGTCAACCTTTGTGTCATGTAAAAACATTATGCAATTACTTAACCATAATGTTGCCACCGCCTCAATGATAACAACATATTACGAAAACCTCATTATAAAAACACACCAGGCCTTAACGTGGTTTATTCCTACAAAGATTCGACATAAAATGTGAATCGTGAGAGTTATTTTTTCTTCAATATTCTCTCTCTCTCTCTCTCTCTCTCTCTTAGTGGTAACTAAAGACGATCACAAACTTAAATCTAACAACCGACAAGACGAAAGACAGATCAGGACAATACAAGACAGAATATGAACATAGTAGAATTCAAACCCGCACCACTCGCCGGCAGCCACCGCCTTGCCAGACGAGATCTCTCTCTCTCTCTCTCTCTCTCTCTCTCTCTCTCTCTCTCTTTCTCTCTCTCTTTGTGTATTTCTCTCTCTGTCTCTCCGTCTCTCTCTGTTGTCTCTCTGTCTGTCTGTCTCTCCCTCCGTCTCTGTCTGTCTGTCTGTCTCCCTCTCTCTCTCACTCTCTCTCTCTCTCTCTCTCTCTCTCTCTCTCTCTCTCTCTCCTCCCTCTCAATCCTCGACCTTTCTCAAAGGATCTAAAAACTTTATTACTTCTTTCGCGGTTTTTGTTGCCGAAAATCTCTGGGTCCTGCAGCAGCTTCCCTTTCTCTAGTTTTGGGTCAAGCAAGGAGTGTGCGAACAAGTCCAACTAGTCAGTGGTAAAATCTGTCCAGCACTTTATCTCTGTCTGGACCTCCAGGTTCCAGGTCGCCCACACAATGACCAACTGGAACAGTGGGCGGACACGCAGACGACAGAATAATAAGTGATACTGCGACGTTGTAACGGTGTGTGTCTCCCGACAGACCTTGTTTAGGACCTTGCACTATCAGGTTTTTTTATTTCAATGCCTGGTTGGCTGCTTGTTCTTAGCAATAACTTTATAGAAATAAATTTTGTCTAGGATCGTTAAAAGTAATGAAAAGTGAGTGATTGAACAAATACATATATTTGAACGATAAAGCAATACAAAAAAGCGAAGTGTTGTTTCACCTTCCCCGGGAAATATGGTGTTCGCGGAATTGATTTAGAGCTCGCCATAGGCCACTTCAACATGTTTACATATAACCAGGAAGATAAGACGCTGCAGGGTAAGTTAAAGTAAACGCGTTTCACATGAACTTTGGAGACCACACAGTTTGTTTATACACTGAGTGAGGTTATTTTAGCACTTGAGAAAACTTACAATGCTCAATTTAGAGCGATAAAAAGCGGTGTTTTTGCATTATTGACTTCAAATTAAAACTTAAGAATATATTTTTTTCCGCTATTAAAAATATCAAACTACTCAAAACTGTGTACTGAATGTTCCACCCGCGGATTCTTTGATTCAGTAACAGCCTTTTGATCCTCAAACTTCCAATAATTGCAAGTACTTAATTTGCTGGGCCGTTTTATCTCTGCTACTGTATAAGATCCCAGGGTATAGCATATTGACTGAGGTCTGGGGCAAGATAAGAGCAAAGAGCCTTTAACGCATTAATCGTGTTTTATTTATCCAAAGAGCACAACAATGATCGCAGGCCCAGAGCGGATATCATATGATCTGTCTCAGATACACAGTGGCACTGCACAAATTTATCTCTCTGTTGAATTATTGAACGTTTTAATGAACACGAGGCATACAAGTTTCAGTGAAATTTAGCCTATACTTAATCAAGTTTTGTCTAATGTAGAGTCCTCGACAAGTTTCAAACAGTTAATGAAAATATTGCACGCTTTTTAAAATAGCATACATGAAGTCCGAAGTCTTTCTCTTTTTAAAACATGATACGTATTACAAATTGATAATAGATTTGTCCGCGGAGTATATTTCTTCACCACTACGAATAAGCTCATTGAGCCTTCATTTTAATCTTTTCTCCAAGCGAGTACGAGTCCTTTAGCAACTTGCTAAATAGGTGTAGACTTTCTCTCCATTTGTCTCTCTTGGATTCATTCTAGTTTAAGCCTTTGAAATCCAAGGAGGGGATCTTTACTAGGCCAACTGATAGTAATATTTTTAAACAAAAAAGTTAAAAAACTGAGGGTGGCAAAAAATAATGAGATCAGTAGATAAATGTGTTCAAACTGGAGAAACTTTAAATAGAAGGGAGAGAAACAGTGCGCGAATGGAGGAGGGGAGAGGGGGGCAGTGAATGACTGTGTTTGATGTCCAATGCATTGAGAGAACTGGCTCTGTTGAAACGAAACAAACACTGGAACTCTGTAAGAACACAGTCATGTTTTGTGGTTGGACCAGGACTGTCCTTAACAAGATGTCCACACAGGAAGTCTGGTCTGTCTCCGCCTGTCTGTTTGCTCTTCCACACTGTGTGAAAAAATGGTCTACTTTAATGAGAGAGAGAGGAGCGGAGGAAAAAATGGAAGTGCGCAAGTATAATTAAAACACTTTACAATAAAGTCAAAGATGGTCACATTTTTACAAAATAACAGTAGGAGACAGTAGAAACAATAACCTGAGCATGAACAGACAGGTTGATGGACGGGTAATGTCTTTTGGACATTATTATGAAGACACAGACTGATAGAGAGCAAAATAAAAGGGTAGATAGGCAGGTGTTTGTAATTTTTAGATAGATAGATAGATAGATATAAATATCAATAAAGACTTGGAGGCCTATCTTATGACAGGTCTGTTTCTAGCTTGTAGCTCTATAGATAGATAGATAGATAGATAGATAGATAGATAGATAGATAAAGACAAATTGTAGAAAGAAAAAAAGTTGCCATGAATGTTAAAGATGTCTAAGGACAAAGTTAGCTCTGTGAACTACGCGTATTCAAGTGCAGCATATTCACCATTTATTTAAATATACCTTAACGTTTAATTTTCTGAATGAGAAACAGCAAGAAAGTTGCTAAAGTAAACTATTATTCTTTTCTGTAGTTATTCCTACGGGAGTTTTGTTGACGTTCAACTCTGTCGAGGAATCAATAATGTGAAGTGTAAACACTAGAGTGTTGGGACGGGGCGTGCGTAGCCTGCCCACACACATACACACACCAGGCACTGTCACAAAGGACCAGTTCATCCACTCCAGAAGTGAGACCAGCGACTTCAAAGCCGGGCGGGATCTTTAAAATAATCCGCAATTTCTTTCAGGCCTCTCATGGCCTACGAAAACAAGAGGATTTTTTTTACTACTATATTTTTTACTCCGTTGACTTTATTGCAAAACATTAGATTCTATTTTCAATGATATTGCGTGCGTTGTTGAAGAATAGGATGTTGTTAGTTTGATTCTACTTCCGGCTAAGCGTAGGAGTGTTTGTTCCGGTCCGCATTAAGTTTGTCTTTCATAAAAAGGGTTTGGAATATCAATATTGAAGAGATATCTGATATTTACCGTAATAACCGAAATAGTCCGTAACACTGTTTATACTTGAAAACAGCAAAGTCGGTATTACAAGTTTGATTTCAGATGTAGAATCATTTTTGGTTTCCTATTGTTATGAAAGATTTCGTTTTTCATTTGATTTTTAACTGCTCTAATTGGTTGAATATAATCGGAAAACAGCTTGCTTGAGCTTCCTGGTGTCTGTCTTTTTTCCTAGATCAGTCAGAAACGGCAAAACAAAACCTCGCGTCCAATTTTTTTTCTTTTACTCATATGGTAGGGGGTCAGGAAAGGGAAAACAGTTTAATTGCGGAGAACGGTAAATTTTACCGCAACACGGGGATAGTCTATATCACTTCGTTTAAAGATGCTTAGTTTGATGTACAACATAAAATCTTTGTGAGAGGGTATACTATTGATTAGTAATAATAATATTACACAGTGGTATTACCTAGCTTAAGTTGGTTTTCGCTCGTCACTCGTTGCCATCAGCTCATATTCACAAGTTCAAGTGACAATATACCTCATCGCAGCTGTCGAAGTGAGTAACGTTTTGTTCAGATAATTTTTTGAACTTCAGGAAATTGGCATGCAATTGACATGATACAAAACTTAACATTTGCCATTATTGTTCAGCCATTTACATCTGCAAACAGTTTTTCTGATTCGCTTTTACACATTTATGTAACGTTTCCGTGCGCTACTTTAAACATTCCTGAAACACGAAATTATAACTGCGCGAGTATTAACCATAGAACAATCTAGATAATGAGACATTACCAGCTGACAGTGAGTGAAAAAGCGCGTGACCACACCAGATGTGTGTGAGCTGCGGCCAGAGGAGTGCCTTGGTGAGCTTTATCAGCTAACTCTATTAACTAGCTTGGACAATTGCGTGTGAGCAATAAGCCATTAGAATTGTGTAAAAACATTTGCCGAGTAAGAGGCTTGATGTGACACATACCAGAAAGATAATTGAGCGATTTAGACCAAAAAATCTCCCAGACCTTTCAAGCTGCCACAGATTGGACGTGTTCTGTCTTGCAATCTGTGTCTCTCATCGTCCCTTTTTGCTTTCTCTTTCTTGCTTATAATCGTTGCTCTGATCGCTTTTTATTACTCTCGTTCTGTATTTATCTGTCTGTCTGTCTCTGCCTCTCTCTCTGTCTCTCTTTCTCTGTCTGTCGGTTTGTCTGTCTGTCTGTCTGTCTGTCTGTCTGTCTGTCTCTCTCTCTCTCTCTCTCTCTCTCTCTCTCTCTCTCTCCTATTTTCTCTGTAAAGTTTTGAAAAAAGAGACAAAACTATTCATGCCGTCAAATCTCTAAAATGTTACTGCTGTAACATTGTTTGCACTAGCCCCTGCATCTGCAATGTGCATGATATTGCTTGTTTCATGTAAAGTTCAAGCTTTGGATTGCACGTGCGCTGTTAATCCGATTATAAGCCAGTTCGATCTCTTGCACCCTGCGCCGACTCGCCTTCTAAACTGTAAATAAACCAAAATGATTTCTTCGTGTTCCTGAAGTAATGAATAAAATTATTTGCCTTGATGTCTTTATGCCTTGGTCTTGAAAGGAATATTTTTGTTGATAATAATATAAACTCCAAGGATATTCTGGAAGACAATGGGTCTGTCTATGAAGAACAAAGATGAAGAGAAAGAGAGATAAAGAGAGAGAGAGAAAGAGATGTGGAAGAAAGGGGCCATTGATACAGAGACATAATAAGAAATACACAGAAATAAACTGGGAAGACAGACACGCAAATACATAAACATGACAGATCTCGAGGTAAAACCCGATAAAAGTAAAGCCGAAAAGAAATTTAGAGTCGTATAAAGGCTTAAAAATACAAAAGAAGGAAGTAAGTTCGAATATTAGGACATAAAATTTTATCATTATAACAATTGGGATCTTTGGAGCATTTTAGCCTCTCCAGACAGATAACATAAGACTGTCTAATTATTTTCTCTGTTGCTATCGTATTTCACTCCCCCCCCCCAATCCAGCATCCCTCTCCACCTGTCCCCTCGGGTGCATTTCTATGTCTGGGTGTGACGTTTGTCTTCATGTCCTTTGTGCTAGAGGATGCCTTTTGTTGTTGTGTTTACACAGCAGTGCCAGGCAGGAAGGGCATTCTTACCTGGTGTTGGGTAACAGCAGAAGGTCAGACCTGGAGTGAGGCCCAGGCATCCTGAGACCGGCAGGTTGAGATGTACGTTGGCAAATGTTAGGTCTGTCTCGGGCAGATATAGATTGAACCTTTATACACTTGCCTTCCACAGCATCTGCTACTCCCCAGCTATATTTAACAGTGTCCTTTACAGTTTACATGGGATACTTTTACCTTCGTTTTTATCTGAAGAAGGACAGTTTCTGGACAGTTCCTGTTTAGATTAGTGTTGTCACAATCATTTACTTTTTCTTTACCCCCCCAAAAAAAAATTCACGAACGTTTTGTCTGACAGTAATAAAATTTATCATGAGAGAAAATAACAAAGCTGTCAACCTATGTAATATAAGTTCAGAAAGGGAGGGGGAGGGGATACAAAGATAGACGGAATGAGAGCGAGAAAGAAATTAATATTTTTTTCAAGTTTAGGAAAGTCAGTATTGGTATCTGTTTTGACGTTTGTCTTTCTACCGACATGAATCGCTTTTAATTATTTTTTTCTCTTCTCTGTCTTTCTCTCGTTCATTATCTTGTCTTTTCGCTGACTTCATATCCCTTAATGTTTTTTTTCTACCAATCACATAAATCTTTTCACTCTTCACTGCCAGCGGTAAACAATAAGAAAGCGGCTTCAGGGAGAAAATATTATAAAACGCCACGTTAGATCTGATGATTGGGGAATGCATGTAACCAAATCACAAAATGGCAAGATTTTCTGAAGCATCTGGCGTTTTGACGTTTTTGCTTTGAATCCGTCACCACAAGTAGCAAGCTTTGGCTTAGGCATGCTCATTTATAGCTTTAACAGGCATAGATATAAGACATCTTTTTTTTAAAATAAGAGAGCAAAATCCAAACAATCATAACCTATAATTGTATTCTTTTCCGAGCCATTTCTGTACTCTCCGAGGAACTCTACCGTCTACACACGTCATTAACGGAACAAACATAGGCTTAAATATATGGTTGCAGTTTGCTTGAGATAGTTAATCATCGAAGTTACGTGGGTAAAGAAGTGTATAGACCAGTTTCGAAGTTATTAGCAGTTTTAAGAAGATTCAAACGAGACAATATGACGTCTTGAGAACATAATTACTATGATGGTATCATTTATTAGACGAACAAAGATCTAGACTGTTCCAATTATTAGCCTCTAATCATAACTCTAAGCACAAGTTTCTGATGTTTTCACTGCAGGTCAGATGTAGGTCTACTGTACTAACATAATAGTTTACTTTGGGTATAATTAACCCTGAGTGCTATCTAAGTAGAGTCATTTACCATGTATGGTCTAGAGGTAATTGTACTTTAAAAACTATGTAGGTTTTTTCTTGTTTTTTATGGTCAGTTATTTCAACGTGGTGACGTTTTGTTTATTCAGCCCAAGGTTAGTCGTGAAATTTATGTAATCGCTATTGTGCTTTGCTTCATTTGTATTACACAAAAGTATTTTCAATCTATTTCCTTATTATTATCTCTCTCTCTCTCTCTCTCTCTCTCTCTCTCTCTCTCTCCCTCTCTCTCTCTGCTCCTCTCTTTTTAGCTCTATATCTCTTGGTGAAAAAAATTCTTAAAAAGTGGATATTGTGATAAAACTGTTGATTTTTTTTTAAGTTTTGCTGTTAATCGTGATGAAACAACAACAATAATATAATAATAATAATAATAATAATAATAATAATAATAATAATAATAACAATAATTATTATTACAAGCAGAACAACAGCAACAGTTGCATCAACTGAAGTTATGGCATCAAAACAAAACAACTGCGATAAAAACGTTCAAATAAAAGCGTCCATACAAACTCGCCAGGATGCGAACAATGACAACCATTCTTTTGCATTCTTTCACGCTCACACATGGTTCACATCATTTGGCTGCCGGTAATTAGTTCTTCTCTCCCTGGCTTTCTGGCTGTTTGTGGCTGAGTGTCCAGACAAAATGTTGGCCATGCCTGTACCTGGCTTCTCTCGCCACAGTCTCTCCAGTGCCACGTAGCCTACTTCAACACAGATTTCCACTGATTTTGTCCGTCTAGAGAGAAGACATGTTGTTTCAATGCCAGATTTGCCACATTAGTTGATGTAGTGTACATGAGTGAGTACTACTTGTGAACGCCTCTACTTCTTAAAATATTGCCGTGACAGACTTATGCTGCCTTTGTAAATACCACTACCCGTGTCCTACTAGTATTGCCACTGGATCTACTAATACTACTTCTAAAGCTACTACTTCATCTATTTCTACTGCTGCTACTTCTATTGTTACCTAAAATATAAAAATAAAAAAAACAACGACTTTTGTTTCTGCTTCTACTTATTTGCAGCAACTTATCCCTAGTTTTTTTATGTATATCATGCAGCATGTGTTTGCTATATGTGTAAAGAATTTAGAGAAGGAATGTATTAAGACGCATTGTCTAAAAAATGCAAATTGTTTAACAGAGGCAAAAGAATAAGACGAAAGAAATCATAGGTAACCTTTTTATGTAAACCTGGCCTTGTCCTTCTTTGGTATTTCCTAGAACAATTGGTAATGATTTCCTTATGTTTTTTCTGGTATAGAATTAGCACGTAGCGATCAGGTTTTGGATTTTTCTTGTTTGGATTGATAACGAATTATTTCAAGGTTTGTCCAAGTTGATGTTCCGGATTCTCCATTCGAGTTTGAACGTGAATTTATAGGTTCTGGGTCATTTGAAGTAAATTCGCTGCGTTCATCTGTAGTAATAGGGTTTTTTCTTCTTTTAGAGCAAATGAACCTTGTAAACAATTATTTTTAACCTTTAGTTCGAAATTTTAAAAAGCAAACATTTTCTTGCAGAGTTATAGGGATACCAAAAAGCATGTAAACCTTTCATTTTAGTTGCACATTGCTTATTGAAAGTGTTGTAAATACATGCATTTTATGAAACTAATTTATGGTAGCTTATGCATACGAAGTGAAAAAAGATGTCTCCGATGCTAAACATCCCATTTTAGATAATTGTGATTTTAAAGGACGTTCAATACATAAGAAGATGCTCTCCGCTCAGCTAATTAGTTATGTACTAACCTTGGGGCAGTTAACTTGTTATACGTTGAGATCTGTATGATATGAGGCTGTGAGAGGCCTCAATCTTTAAACTTGATGAATTCCATAGTCAGTTTGCTATCTGCCCTCCCTCACCCACCAGTACTGTTCGTTATGTATGTGTATTCCACCATTATGTGTTGTATCATGATCGTTAGGGTGACCTGGGCTGGAAAGTATCTCCCACATGAAGCTAACGACGTCCTCTACAGTTGATAGATGTCACAGGTTGTAGTGTGAGTCGTGAAAAGGCGAAGTTGGTAAATTATATGTCAGACAGGGCTATCTTCACAAATTCGCAACAAGAATGCTTTAAGGTGCTTGAAGAATCCAACGCATGTATAACAAGACGAACGACTCCTAATCTCTTTCGTGGCATTTTGCATTAGATTGTAATATATACAACGAGGTAAATTATAACTTCCCTACACAGCTCTTCCTGGCGTTATTTCTTGCATAAACATAATTTTTCATAACAATGATAACACTAGTCTTGGAATTTATAAAAAAAAACTATCGTTGCAAAATGTTGTCTCGTGAATACCCTAACGTTCAATGTGCACTTTCTCAACTTCCGTCTTTTGTCGCTCTCTTTCTTATTTCTCTGTTTCCATCTGTTCATATTTTACCTCTGATTCTGTTCATTTCTCATGTGTCGTATATTTCTTGAGCCTTCAATATTTTCGCTTCAGATTGCAGTTTTGCCTACTCTTTCTGTATTTTCTGTTTCACTCATACTCTATTTCTGTTTCTTCTTTCTCTATATTTTCCTTCCCACCCTTATTTATTTTTTTCTTCGCTTTTGTCTTTGCCTCCGTTCGTCTTTTAATGCCTCTGTCGTTCACCTTTGCTCTGTTTTCTGTACTTTTATTACCTTATCTTTTTCTCTCCTGTGTTTTCCTTGTCGCTGGACTTATCTCCCTATCCATCTCTTCGTTCTTCAACAAAACACCCTCGCCATTGAGTTAAGTGGTGTTCTAGCCTGCCTCCCAAAGCTAACGTAGACCACACCTGAAAATGTTTTGGTTTCAGTGTCTAGGGAACCAGAGAGGACTCAGTAGTATCATGTAGCGTAAGGTGCCCTGCACGTGCTCTTAGGGTTAGAATATTGCACTAAGCGTTGTAAACTTATCGAAAAATTTAAGCGTAGACAAGCAAAATTCTGTTTTGAATGGATTTATAGTCTGTCTTAGGTTAGATGGCAGTGTAGTGGTTCATGTTTTAGTAAGTATTAGAGAAATCATGCCAACCCCAGCAGTACAAGTTCAGAGATTTAAAGAAACGAAAAAAAAACTTGCAGGGTTCGACATCAACATTCCTAGGTTTCTTTTATCTACCTGTCTTGATTTTCTCACGACAAGAATCGTTCGTGTGGAGATTGTGGCACAAGGTACATTGTTCATTGTTCGTCAGGAAATAGACTATCATTACCATTGTAAGTGAATAAGATAAGCATCTTCCTTATCTATTTCAATGGACAATAAGCCCTAGCCTTCAACAACATCGGAACTGGTCTGACCCGTGTTAATTGATCGGGGTGTGCGTTAGGTTAACCTGCTGTCCGTGTTTACCCAGGTTTTGCTACCGCTAACTAGTGCTAATCATGGAGTTTGAGCAGCTAGGGATCGGGCAAACCCGCTCGTCAGTTCTCTGCTATGGCTAGTATCTGTTTCTCTGTTTGTAGATCAGGAAAAAACGTTCAGTAAGGCGAGCGTTCTGCAGCCAAAGCAAACAAACGAGATGAACTTCTTTATTACTTAAGTAAGCACCGGTGAGCAAGGCAGCGGGTAGTCTAATAAGTCCTAACGAGCTTGACTCAGAGAGACAAAGTCAGACACAGAGAGAAAGGTAGGGAGCAGTATCTGTTAATGAAACTCTCAATTAAGGCCAGTTTCTCTAGACCTTTGCTTCATTAGACACCGAGTCTTCTAAAAATGTGATAACATAGACCAGCAAGAAGAACCTTGTAGAAACCGCTGAAATCTAGTGAGAATACTTTTTGTCGTGGTCTTCCAATGGTTATTGCAGTCTTGGAGTTGAAATTCATAACTCGAGTTGCTACGTTTTAAAACTTTTATTCCTAAACCGATTCTTATAAGCACAAACCTTCTGAAAAAGTTTAAAGAAAAGTATAAGAATAATATATATATTTTTTTAATATGACAGAGTTCAATGGCTTTCAAAGACTTTTGATTCAATATTTAACTTTACCGACTTGATATTAAGACACCGAAGTATTCAGGTTTTTTTTCAGTTGTTAATAATTTTAGCGAACTAAGAAAACGTTTGAGTTTTTCATGGTAAAATACTTTGGCAGTCTTTAATTCTTGCCATCTACGAAACCCTGTTTAGACCATCTGAATAAACATATCACTTCTTTTTCTTGAAAGACTTGTCTTTTATTCAATGCCGTCGGTTTCTCTTCTCCTAAATCTACGCTCTTTTCATCTTTATGTTTTCCTTGGAAATCCTCATTTATTTATTCTGGACCTCCTTCAGAGGTTTAGATGCTCTCTGGTTTTTGCTGGTCTGGTAGGAAAAGAAACCGAATAGGAAAAAATGATAGTCATTGAACATAATCTTTCACATGCTAAACTCTATACAGTTCATCAGGTGTAAAGTCACTCAGTTGAGGCGTTAACAATAGAACGTCGACCGAAGGAAATGGTAGGGCTGTGTCATGGAAAATATCCGAACTTTTTTCGACAATGCGTGAGTTTGTTTGGGTAACTTAGGTCA
Source organism: Elysia marginata (assembly GCA_019649035.1). Taxonomy (NCBI): domain Eukaryota; kingdom Metazoa; phylum Mollusca; class Gastropoda; family Plakobranchidae; genus Elysia; species Elysia marginata. The sequence goes on along the minus strand of BMAT01013784.1, from coordinate 346,441 downwards.
AGCCATATCGTTTTCTACTTTTATCCACCATTCAATAATCTAAAATGTATATATACCTATTTATCTGTTTCTTATCAATTTACGTATCTTCCTATCTAGCTTATTATTATATCAAAACAACAAAATTTAACCTTGTCATCTCGGTATTGTCTAGACCCAAGTTCCTTTACTAGTTTCAAAGAAAACTACTACCATTTTCAGAAATCTATGTTACTCTCTTTTGATAGAAATGGAATGCTAAAGAGAAAACGCAACCTTTTATGCGATTCTGTTTGTTTCTGCTTTTATCCATAATAAATATATTTTGCTACAAATGAAAAGAAAATCGTAAATTTCAGTCGTTGTAAAATTGTTTCATTTTAATTCATTTCAATTTACCAGTTTATCGACGATAAATGAGCAACGGGAAAAATTATTTCGCTGAGACAAAATTCCAGGTAAGAAAATCTAACTTGATAATGAAAAAGATTTCCCAGTTTTTCACGATATGCCTAGCCTGTTGGCAACGGCGTGACAAGATGATATGTAGGAAACGAAAGATAAACACGAGTCACTCTTTGTCTCTGCACCACAAAGATAAATTACGGCGTACAGTTTTGATTGTATGAAACAGCTTTTGGTTTTTCCACGCGTTTCGCATTACCAACAATGTATCTGCAAAGTAGGATAACATGGTTTAAATTCCAAGAGACAAGGAAACGTTTTAATTAGTTTCTTCCTTGTGTCTTTGTTTGCATGCTGAGATCAATAATACGTTTTATGTTATTTCATAGATTGTGTGAGGTTCGATTTTTAGACTGCTGAGTCAAAGATCAGCTGCGGGAAGTAGTTCTTAATAATAATAATAATAATAGTAATAATAATGTTGATGATGATGGTTATGACCATGATGATTATACTGAAAGAAGAAAAAGAAGAAGAGGATAATTATGCTGCTTCTGATGAGGAAGAAGATGATGATGATGATGATAGAAGATGATGATGATGATGATGATGATGATGATGATGATGATGATG
>BMAT01013784.1:287611-300357 GCA_019649035.1 Elysia marginata | reverse complement strand
ATTTATCTTTTAGATATGAACCATAATTATCCCAGTCTTAATTTGCATAATTATGGTTAAGTTTCTCGGTAAGATATTATTTAGATCATCACAAGCGCACTTCAAGTGTTAGTATGCTAGCCTGGTTTCGCAATCACCAAAATTTGTTTATTAAAATAATTGAAAAACACATTTCATTTGTCGTTTGGTTAGGCCAATGTTGTTCTTCATTAATTAATGTGGACTTTTTAGTCGAGAGAAGTTCGGAAAACGCGATTATTTGTTTGATTAAAAGTGGAATAGACGGAAGCCAAACCAATCACATTGTGGGAATTTACAAAACAATCTGGCAAAAAACACATTTACTGCTGCTCCATCTCTGTCCCCGGGTGACAGAAAATCGAATTTTCGGGACTTTTACGATAAAGAAAGGGAATGAACTGGCGCCGGTGCAATCAAGGGCCAGAATTCTTTCTCGGTCGGAACAGCAAGAGTGACTGGCCCTTCTTTCTTCACTCGTCAATAGTCCTGACGCTGCTTCATTACGGCGAGGACTTACAGCAGATCCTTGTCTAGTTTCTTGGCCTAATCCCTCTCGGCTCTCAGACCTTCCTGCTTTGAATGATGACTTGGTCGTGTCTGATTCTATACAGACTCCCTGGCCAAGAGATAAGATACAGACCTTGTTCTTTTTCTTTCTACTCATTTATTTTAATGGCCGTGTTTTGGCCTTCAACTTCTTTCCTTTGCTGTCTCTTAATATCGTTCCATAATCGGAATCAACCTGAGATTCAATACACGTGTTAAATGGAGTATTGTACTACCTCTTGATTATAGTTCTCTTATACATTCGGTGTACCAAACGCCTTACTCTTATATTATTTACCAACCTCTTGTTATTATGAGTCACTCATTAAATACATTCTTGTTACATTTTTGTAAGTCACCTTTTTGTAATGAATACAGAGGTCTAAATTCTTAATGCGTGTACTATCTTTATTTTTCCTATCATAAAATATTTTATTGCTATCTCCACTGCGTAAGTTGTAAGTTTTTTTTTACTGAACAATTTTCCCCAAACATCATGCAGACATTGCTATTTTCATTTTCATTCTGCCAGCATTTTCCGTGGTTATGGTCCTAATCCTGCGATTTCTGGCCTCGGTGGCAGTGTGGATGATCACAGGCCTGTCTGTGCTGACCAGTCTAGGTGAGTTGACCAGTGCAACACTCTCGAATATCTCAAGCACTAAACGAATCTATACAAACCTCATTTCAGCAGCAGCAAAGCAATAATGTTTAATAGGCAGTGAAAATATACACCAGCTTGATTATTGATTTGAGCAATCGTCAAGCTAAACACAAAAACTTGGAAAAGAAGAATAATGCTCTATTTAATGTTATGATTTTTGCCCGCAATGATAACCCATAGTAGCACACAAATTACAACAACATCATTTGCAAGAATGCTTTTCTAGCATAGCAAGGAAAGAATCGAAGTTTGAAGCGTTGAGTTGATGGTAGGGATATAAGCATCCCACGCCAGCTTGGGAGATATTTTAAACTTACCAAAAAGAGGGCTTCTGGAGTTAAGGGAATTTTTGCTGAAACTCTCACAACTTAAAGAGAGCTGTAGAGAAAGATTTAAAGAAAAAGAATGCCTGTCACTGTTATCGAGTTTTATGAGGCTGAGAGAAAAACAACTCCACCATCTATACTGTGAAGAGTTGTATCTTCAGCAGCAACTGCACCATGTTTTTTTGTTTGCCTTGTTGATGTCGTTGTTTTTGTTGATGTTGTTGTTGTTACAACTTAGTTTTCAGTTAAGGTTTTTACCTGCATGGATGCAAATCACGTTGTCGAAGAAATGTTTCTTTTTTGCTACCTTTTTATTAGCCGAGGCAAAAAAAATAGATAATAAAGATAGTCTGCATGAAAGAAAGAAACGTCAAAGACATTCTTTCAAGCCGCGTGACAATAAATCTTTGATATGTAATTAAACTTATTATTAGAATTCTTCACTTTTTGTTATCTAACATAAAGAATATCAAGTGACACAGAGCAAGAGAGGTGGATAGAGATTTATATGTTCTTATCTGGATATGTAAGCAACAGAAGAAAGACATTAATTTGGTAGATGGTTTTTCTATTTAAAAATAATTTTGTTTAAATTAATGGTAACAAATTGGATTAAAATGTATGAATGTAGTCGATACAAGTAAAAATACTCTATGAATTTCTGTACGTAGGGTGAGTAAAATGCAACATGTGAAAAATGTATACATGAGTTTGGTCTCAAGCCATAAGTATAACAAAAGGTCCCACATCTTAATTGAAAAACAACATTATTTGAGAGAGAAATGTGTTTACATCTGAATACTTTCACTCTTTAGCAGGTTTGTTTTAAATTCCAAAAGAAAATTTTAGTTCAAACGTTTTATGACGATAGTTGCACTAAAACCATTGTAATCTTGGAAGTTTTGTATTGCTCGAAACATATTTGCCTGAAAGCAAACTCCAAAAATTAACACATTAGTTGTATAGGAAGTTTAACTTGATCCTATTTGAGCTTTATTTTATTTTTCCCCCTGCGCCTTCCTTTTATGTGAAACGAGCCGGTTGTTAATAAGATTAAAAAGACGCCAACACCAGGTTCAAAGTTGGAGACACAACAAAGAAGTCCTAAGAGATCATATCAGTTTGTTTGTGTTGCTATTTGCTCCGCCCGATTGAGTAGCGAGGAGGCACATCCCCTTTCCCCCTCCGGAATAAAATTACCAAGCCTCACTAATCACCGAAAAATTTGCGTCGTATCTCGTGCAATGGTGACTTTGTTAGTATAAAAGACCTATTCGTACTCTTAAATGAGAATATTTTTTCCTGGTTTGTGATTATGAAATAAGGTGAATAGGACACTATCGCAAGAGTTAAGGAACTGAACAGAAGAATTAGTTTTGGAAGGCTTATTGAACACATAGCTAAGAAAATGCATAGCAATATATTGCTTAATATAATAATATCTTTAGAAAGCTACGCCTCTGCAAAGTTATGAAAGGACCAAGTCTTGAAATGATTTATTTGTCTCTGACTCTATGTCGATCTATATGTCGAATTTTTTAGAGCTTTAGTTATAGTCGATATTTTGTATACCGGAGTTGTTTTGAGTTGATTTGCTTATATTCTCTTCCTCTCTCCCGGTCTGTCTCACGCTCTCTCGATTTTTCTTCTCTCTTTCTGTATCCCTCTCTTTCAGTACCGCTCCTACGTGTCTGGGATATCTCCTACATATAGAAAGCAAATAACTGGTCTGTTTTATGTAAAATGTATATTTTCTTGGCCCTATCTACAAGCAGCCAACGGCAATCTCAAACAGAAGCCAAAATCTCAAATTAAGGTTATAGAAATGCTTCAAATCGGGCACATGATGAATGCCAGATGTGCGTTTTGTAAGATCTGTAGCTCATCTCGGGTTACCCAATGTTGCCATGAAACTGACACAGCTAATGAAGCTCTGCCCACCGTGCCCGGAGAGTTGGCACTAAGCTCTGGCACTAAATTCAGGATGATTATACCGAAATAAGAAGACAATTAATCAAACTGCTCTAAGAAATCTGCAGTTTTACGATTCGGATAGTATTTCTGGTTATCACTGGCGTAATACTTTATGGTTTCACAAAATGGCAGTCAGATGTAGAATAATGAACACTAATCGGTCCAAACTGGCATCGGAGATACCATGATTATAGTGGTTATATTGTTTTGATGGCCTCGGAGCAGTTACGTGGTAATGGCTGGTCATGAAAGATAGCTTTGGAAATTTTACCAGTGCAGCTATCGCCATTGTTATATTCACCATCGGGGCTGGCGCGGTGGATCGGTCCGCACTGACATTGCTGTTATTATAAACATGCCAGCGTGAAAGTTTTACGATAATTGAAGAGATAAGTGGCTGTTTGGAGTGTTGAGAAATAACTTTTTGAAAAAAAGGATGTTTTTTTAAGTGTTGTAACCGTTATCTTGTTGTTAAACACACATTATCACGTGGTGTCACTTTGTTGTTGTTGTTGTTGTTGTTGTTGTTGTTATTGTTGTTTTTTATTCTGGAAGTGGTGGAAGCGGTAATATTGAAATATTTGGGTGAAACACTAGAATAGTTGGGCAAATGAGAAATTACTGCTGTAACCTTACGATCGATTCAGGGGTAATAGGTTTCTGTAACTTACTCTTACATTCAACATTAAAAGCATGTACTTATTTTCTCATTACATGGAAAACTTGCAAAAATATAACAAAGTACTTAAATGGGACTTAGAAATTATAATGATTGCGGAAATGTTCTGATAATCATTTGATTTTTTTGTTTTTTTTTTCACTCAAAACAGATCTATTAAAATAGTGGCAAAAGTTGATAAAACTATGATATTCTATATATTTGATACGAAAAAAATGTTTAAGACTAACATGAAATGTGTTTGAGATTAATCGTTATTTTATTTTATTTAATAATTTAGTACCGTCCGCTTTATTTCTCTGTCTCGGAAGTTTTAGTCTTTCTTTGAACTTTCGTGATGAAGATAGGTATAGGTCAAGCTTCATGTAACTGACAATCATATGGAAGGTATGAGGCGGGGGCTTTCCCCAATTCACATGATATCCTGGGGTTTACTCTTGAGCGATTGTGATATGGTTTGTATTCTTAACACCTTAGTGATGTTTTTATTTATAGGTTTTACATCAACTTCATTGTTGTTGTTTTTTGTCTTCAATTTGTTGTAGTGGGCACGGCGTTTCTGTGGTGGACGTTCATGAGCAACAAGAGCAAGCTGGACCACGAAGAACGTGAGAAGATTCCTCTGCTAGAGGTGGACATTTTCAGTGAAAACACTTTCCTCACTTTCTCTATCATCGCATCCGTTCTCACGGTGAGTTACGGTGAATAGGCCTGGTGACAAGAAACTTATGTTTCTCTGTCTCAATCTATCTGTTACATAGATCTATTGTATCTCTGTTTTATTTTTAACTAACTGATTTTCACTTTCTTTGTATTCATTATTTTTATCTCTTTTTCTTCCTCCAGCTTTACATATCTCTGGTTTTCTTTTTCTTCTTGTCTATTTCATTTTGATCTGGGAATTCATCTAATTATCTGTCTGTGTGTCCATTATCAATCTCTGTATTTATCTTTATCTTAAACTATATTTGTCTATCTGACTGTTTGTATATCTGTGTATTTTTTATCGATCTATATATATTTATCTATCTTTTTGTCTCTACTTAATCTGTCTATCGGTCTTTTTATATGCCTGTCTAGCTGTCCATCTATTTATCTATGTTCCTATTATTTGCTCTTTCAGGGTTCTCTTCTGGGCACCTATTTATATTTTCCATCAAGTTGACAGTTTTATGTCCTCGACAGAATCCGGTTGTAAGTGATTCTTGAGGGGTTTTTTTTTCTCGTCAATCTTGTTGTTGTCGTTGTCAGTTTCCTTTACAAATTAGTCCGACTTATTTTCACAGCAAAATGTTTCACATTAGATTTGTTTACGAAAGAAATTTTGTCTGCTTACACAAATTAACCTACATTTTGTTTCTGTCGTTGCTGTTGTATTTTCCAGCTGATGCTGTTGGTGTCGCTGATTGTGGTCAGACGTCGCCTGTCGTTGGTGTCTGGGCTGTTACAGGAGGCTGGAGCCTGTGTGTCCGCCATGCCGCTGCTGTTGCTACAGCCTCTGTGGACGTTCGTGCTGCTGCTTATCTTCTTCATCTACTGGGTCACCGTGCTGGCTTTCCTGTGCACGGCGGGTGAGTCCATCTTTTCCTTCATCCACTGCTCACACACACGCACAATGTCATCATACTCTTCTTTCACTTGCAATACTCACATATATACTCAGAAGTTAAAGAATTACGAGTCGCATGCTGAAACATCGTTACTCATGTAAACATAAATTTTATCCCACAATCCGCTTTTTAACACGACTGAATTTAACTAGTCAGGTAAATTTACACTTGCAAACCAATGCAACTAGCATTGTGGCTGACGTGTGTCTATAAAGTCAACGCGCACGGGGTCTTCCATTTTCTTATTATTTGATATCAAGACAAACAGGTGATGAGTTAACAAGCATACTTCTCACCATGCTTTGTAAATTTATCCAATTTTAATTTTGGATCTGCCGTAATCCTATGAAAATCTAAGTAAAAGGTCGAGCAGCCTAAAGTATTAACAAACCTTAGCGCAGTTGTATTCATCATAATCTATGTGGTCAGCTTTGGTTGGAGACCTTGTATGGCAACGCTTAGAAATAGAATATTACTTATTAAGTAAACACTTATGGAATTCTTATTATTTTTGTTGGTTAACACAGTGTATTCACATAAAAATGAAAATATGTCAACATTTTTGTGTCACCTTCCAGAAAAACCGACAGTGACAGAGTCTGGTTATGTCACTTACCATGAGCACGAGGTTGTGACCCACTTTTGGTGGTATCACCTGGTCGGGTTGTTCTGGGTGAGCGAGTACATCGTAGCCTGCCAGTCCTTCGTAGTGTGTGGAGCTGTTGCCAGATGGTACTTCACCAGGTGAGAGAAACGTTGGTTTTGCTCGAGGTGGCTTTCTCTGCCATTACTCTTCCTTTATAGGTTTGGCGTTTGTGTTTCTCTTTTTCGTTAGAATTCCGCTCGATCTATTACTGTTAATATATATATACCTGAGTGTCTTTTTTTTAAAGTTTAAGTCCAACAAGTTTTATGATGACCTACTCCTTAATTAATTTGTCTCTCGTTCACCGAACAATTGAATGATGAAGAACGATGAGCATGAATGTTTTACCTTTTTTGTTTTTACATTTTTTTTTTTTTATTTTGTTTAGTTTTTGGAGATTGTTTGTAGTGGAGAAATTGGTAACTTAAAAAGTGCAGTAAAGTTTCCCATCACAAGAAGCATCCATATGTTCCTTTGCTTACTGAGATAGATTGTAAGCGCTTTCCTTGCGGCCTCTACTTTTGCGGAGTCTTACGAGACCTAGCTACCCAATCAGTGCTGCGTGGACAAGGGGAGCAAGAAAAATTGCCGGACTGGCGATCGAACCTGGGACCTCTGTAACAGCTATCAAACGCCCTACCGATTTCGCTCATCCAGTGCGGATAATATGGGCATCATATAGGGAATGAGATTAGAAGTAAAACAAGACTAACGTCCCTTTTTTAGAAGACAGCACCCCAAAATATTATTGTGGTTATTGTAGTCTAGACCTAGATTTTAGGGTCTTATATTGGTAGGTTTCTTACTTTTATAAACGATTTCACATCTAGAAGTAAAAAGCTATAAAGCTAAATAAAAAGTTTATCTTCAAAATAGACCTGTCGCATAAATTTTAAAAGATTGTATTCATAAGACAAAGGGTAATCCCATTTAATTTTCACATAATATTGTATTTAAAGTGTTTTCTAAAAAAAACGCTATAACGTAAATCGGCATGTGCTAGCCTTAATGATTAAATATCACTCGAAGAGACATCAGGAAAGTTCCGCTACTCTTGTTGAAATCTCATTCCCTATAGACATTACCACCTGGTTGCTTGTGCTGATAGATGGTGAAAATTTGGGGTCGAAGAGCAAACAATCACGGGCCGCTGGGTTAATAAAAGCTGACTTATAGACTTATCGACAGTAATAAAAAAAAAACAATTAAATTTGCTTTTGACGAATGACAAGCTTGCCTTTCACTGAAAACCCAATTCTTCAGTGACATCAGAGTTGCTGCAGGCTGTTGTCGTTTGCTCCTATAAAATACTCTGTATTACATCAGTAACCTTTGAAGCTTTTCCCACCGCAAAAAAGTCTTTGTTATGTGTAAAGTCTTGAGACTGCCTTCGGCGGTATAAGACTATAATCCATATTTTTTTAGGAGTTAGCGAGATTCCCATGCCCGAGCAGTCAACAATTACGCATAAGCCACATAATTTTCATAGGTAAAGAAAACTTCTTGTGCGAGTTCTCCATTTTATGTGGCTGATCCCACCAGATATTATTTTGATTTGCCCTTACATTACTCAGACAACTTTTCTAGATGCTCCTTGGACACTTGCAGCTTGCTTACTTTTGTCTGCTTCTCTTATATCGGCCTTTCTAAATGCTTCACCTACCTGTCTTTTCCCGAGTCTTATTTTTATTCATTTATGCATAAAACAATTTCAATCCTTAAAACACGAAAATAGGTTCAGAAAAGTTGTTTAATTTTTTTCTCCATTTTTTCCAGAGACAAGCGCCAATTGGGATTTCCTATTCTGGGAAACATTGGTCGTCTTATCATCTTCCATCAGGGTTCAGTGGCACTTGGTTCCTTCATCATTCCTCTACTACGCTTTCCACGGGCTGTGTTTCTCTTTATAAGCAAAAAGTACGTCAAAGATTGAAATGAGTTCTACTTTCAAATTAAGGGGTCTTATTGTCATTGAATGTTACAAGTAATGACAACAGCCTTGCTGCAGTAAACACAACTGTTGATTTGTTTGCTTTATAAAATATGGACACCTCAGAATATCTTCATTAAGTTTGAAGTCATCTTCTATATCCTTTAAATTAATAAGGTATTGTCGGTTTAATCACAATATGTTTTCCTATCTTGTTTATACTTTTCTCAAAAACTTGATAATTAGTTTTAGTCTTTGAGAAATCGTATCAGCATATGTTTTGGTAGAAGTAAAGAAAATGTGAGTTTTTGCTAAAGACATGTTTCTTATTACTTCAGAGTAAACAGATCTGATACTCGATGTGATTGCCTTGGACTGAGGTATCTCAAGGCGGATTCCTATACTGTAGTTGGTGAGTACAAAGCCAGAGGCTTTCATAATTGCAGGTGGAACTTTCTGTATACAGCAACATAAATTTTTTTAAAGATATGTTTCGTGGCATAGTTAGGAAATGTAGAAATATTATAGTTTTGATAAACAAGCAATAGAGTAAGAGAAAGAAGATGAAGAACATTTTAAAAAATGAAGAAGAAGAAGAAGAAGAAGAAGAAGAAGAAGAAGAAGAAGGAGTAGAAGAAGGAGGAGGGGAAATAAACCAAATATAAGACGAAGGTGGATTAGGCGATATTTAAGATGTCAAGGTTATAATGAAAATAATAATTATAAATTACAAGGCTATAGATGTGGGACGTAATGGGGTTTGGTAGGGAATGAAAGGGAATTGGAAAAAGGACAAGAAATTTTATACTCAAGTCTCAGTTTAAAAGTGAGCTTCAAGCGTCTGCCTCTGTTTAACCCTTTTTTTTATTGCAACTTTTTTTTTCATTGTTTGCCCTCCATCAAGTATAAACCCTCTTTTTATATTCATTTCATTATTCTTTCCCAGCTGTTGGTGGCAAAAATTTCTGCACTTCTGCTAAAAAGGTAAGAATTTTAGAGATCATACTTGAGTGGCATACTTTTTAAAGGTTCACAGGTTAGAGTAAGGATAAAGTTGATAAAGCAGCTTTAAGTTGTGTTTCTAGTGCGTTTTGCGTTCTTTAAGAGAGGTAAATCAAGTTGGCTTACCGTTTATGTCCCTCTATGAAGATTTTAAAATGCTTTAAAAAGAGATTCAGTTGACTTATACAGGCCTGTGAATAACTGCCATAATTTTTTCAAGTTTCTTAGAGGCCACGTTTAACGTTGTAAAATGTTGCGCAGACCAAAAAGACCAAATTTAGTTGGTTTTTTTTCTACATTGTTCTTTTTTTTTGTTGTCTTATTTCTTGTAGTTTATAAATTTAAAAACTTTAAAAAGTTTATAATTTTAACTGAAAAATCTTGTAATCCCAATCACTATTTTTAAATGGTTAGCCCTACAATAGTTCTGTATTGTTGTCATCTGCAGAGCTATTGCATGCTGATGTATAACACTTTTGGACTGGCATCTGTGGGCAGCTCAGCCAGTTTTGTCCTGTTGCTGAGCAAACTTGTCATCATGGTCGGCACTGGTTCATTCAGTGTGTTCTGGTTCAAGGTAAGACAACTTTTGACTTACTGATGCTTTATGAATACACGTGTAACGAAGGTAGACATTGTTCTAGTCTAGTTCCTTAGTCATGCTATGTACAATGTAGACCTAGATTAAGGCTACGCTTGTTTTCTTAGTGGAATGTGTTAAGCATTCGTAGTTATAAGTAACTTACGGATTTCATAACTCGTTAAAATCTAGAAATATCGCCTATTATTAATTTTGTAGATCTAGTCTCTGGATTTATCTAGATTACTATCTTCCGGTTAATTTACATAATGACGGGTGACCTATTTTTAACTTGGCTCGCGATAGGGTGTCGCTGCCGTATTAGGCCACGCCTTTCTCACCTTTCTTGTAAAGGGTCGAATTTTCTCGAATTTGTGTGCTGTTTCTCGATGTGTGTTTTACTTATAAATAGACCTCGCGTGGTTGATAAATGGGACATAAAAGAGGAGACTCAGAGAGAGATTCGGAGAAGACGGAGAGGATAGAATACTGGATTAAGAGAGAGTGAGCAGTTTTGAGCAAAAGTTAGATCTACGATTTGTTTATGCTGGACATTGCCAATTGCACTGTTACTATTTTCGACTGCTGTTGGATGTGAATACTGTTTCGTGTTGATTTCTTCATTTTAAGTTGAATATACTTATTTTCTACGTTCTTCACACGACTTTTCACGTTTTCAAGATTTTAAAAGAACTCACAAGTCTCGCATCAGGAGTTTTATTCGTTTACTCGATTATTATTTCTGGTGTTTGTGACAACACGGCCGTTTTTAACATAAAAATTATGTTTTCACGTTTATTACTTCGGCTGTCTCTGTGTGTATTGTTTACTGCTAACAGATTCTATACATGTTTTAATTATCCCCGAGAGAAAAGAAAGCTTTGGTTTAAATTTTACTTTCTTATGATAATCTGTAAAAAAATATCAAATAAACCTAAACTGGTCAAATGTGTAGACAGAACTCTTTCAATTTCTTGTGACGTGAGGAGAATGTTTACAAAGAAAATACTACTTTGCTATGTGAAATCTGAAGTTGAGGTTTTTTTAAAAGAACTTTTATTACCAGCGTGGTGATTAGTTTTACATGCATGTCATAAGCCTTTTCCCTTTTTACCTCAAATTTTAAAAACTATTTTGTCTTTGTTCAATTTCACAAGTTTTTTAACCTTTCATGTATCAGTCTTGATACAGATTAATCATATACTCTTTAAAATCCTGCTCCTAATCTGCCAAGATGATTTTTTTTTATTTTTTTAACTAACTTTTTTTAATACTTTTTATTAATCCTTTTTCGGGAAATTTGGCTTCGTTACTCAGCGTAACTGTGTCGCCACAAGAGCAGCGCCACTAATGCCCCAGCAGACCAGTACATTTAAGGCCACTTTAAACCCATATGCAGGGTGTTGCAGGCGCAATCCCCTCCCCTATGATATTTAAACAAAAATACACCAATGGCTTTCCCTTTTCCTTTATGACATGTTTTTCTTAGTTCAATCAATACAGTGTCTGACCATGTTGAACTCGATATATTTATTTACTCATTTTTATTATCACCATTCTTGTTTTTTAAACTCTTTCAGAGTCAGAAAGACTTCCACTTCTATGCCATTCCAGTGCTGTTGGTGTGTGTGCTTTCCTACTTCATTGCTCATTGTTTTATTTCTGTTTTCGAGGTAAGATTTGTGGAAAACTTTTCAATGATTTTAAGATGGAATTCTATCAATAGAAATTTTTTATGTTTTTGAATTGCTACACTGTTACGTGTATTTATACCCAATCATTATAGTACGATAATTAAAGTTTTAAAATGACAATTTTATGTATAACAGCTTTTATACGTATTACATACAACCATCTACCCTTGAAGCATTTATTGCAAATTATTCTTTCAAATACAAAAGGATAAAGTTTTATTTATTCTGTTTTTGAACGTTACAGATGATTTTAAGCTCCATGCTCCTGTGTTTCTGTGAAGACAGAAGTCTCAATGATGGATCCTTAGAGCGACCTTATTTTGGAAGTCGAAATATTGTGGTAGGTATAAAATTTGTTCTATAATCTAATTAGATTTTTCCAACTCTTTATCAGTATTTTTACTCTGTTTCTTTTTGTGGATTTCCTTTTTTGTTACATAGTTCATATATGTGTTGAGTCTTTTTCTGGAAGATTTTTGAAAGGACAACATTCTCCTTGGGGTGGAAGACAAGCCCAGTTTATGCTTATTATCTTTAACTTTAGAGCTTCTAGTATTCATTATTCTCATACCGCAACTATTCCTTTCATGGCATTCACAATTATGTTTCTCAATTTTGGTACCTGAGGTAAGCTTCTGAAGCATGATTTGAAAAACATCTTATTATCTATTTTCACACTGCTACTATTACACTAACTACTACTACTACTACTACTACTACTACTACTACTACTACTACTACTACTACTACTACTACTACTACTACTAGTAGTAGTAGTAGTACTACTAGTAGTAGTAGTACTACTACTACTTCTACTACTACTACTACTGCCACATTATCTACTACTGAAACTACTACTACTACTACTACTACTACTACTACTACTACTACTACTACTACTACTACTACTACTACTACCACTATTACTATTAAAATTACTACCTCTACTTTTTACAATTACTAATATTGCTATTACTAATTCTATTACAACTGCTACTAGTATTACAAAAAAGACTTCAGAAAAATTTCTACAAATGCTGTGCCTTATACTAGTACTACCGCTATGGTGCAATT
>BMAT01013784.1:233561-248744 GCA_019649035.1 Elysia marginata | reverse complement strand
CTCACACGAGACCAAGGAGTGTCAAAGCAACATAAGAGCTCACACAAGACCAAGGAGTGTCAAAGCAGCAGAAGCGCTCACACAAGACCAAGGAGTGTCAAAGTAACCGCAGAGCTCACACGAGACCAAGGAGTGTCAAAGCAACATAATAGCTCACACAAGACCAAGGAATGTCAAAGCAACAGAAGAGCTCACACAAGACCAAAGAGTGTTAAAGCAACAGAAGAGCTCACACAAGACCAATGAGTGTCAAAGCAACCGAAGAGCTCACACGAGACCAAGGAGTGTCAAAGCAACATAAGAGCTCACACAAGACCAAGGAGTGTCAAAGCAGCAGAAGCGCTCACACAAGACCAAGGAGTGTCAAAGTAACCGCAGAGCTCACACGAGACCAAGGAGTGTCAAAGCAGCAGAAGCGCTCACACAAGACCAAGGAGTGTCACAGCAACCGAAGAGTTCACACAAGACAGAGGAATACTGTGTTCGAAATGCAGCTTTCGACATGGTTTTTTTTTATCTATGATTGCATATGCATGTAGCAATGAAACCCTTCGCAGATTTGACATTTACAAAAAGGAACAACACAAATAGGATACCTAAGTGCTGCTACATGTAGTGAGAGGAAAGAAAAGCAAGACATGATGACTAAGCTGCAAAGGAAGAGGCTCATTTTCGAATAGATCTCATTTAAAAACATAGGTACTGGCATTGTAACTGATTCTGTTGTCAAATAAAGAGTAAGAGGTTGGAGATGCTATTTTGGAAAAAAAAAATGACAAAGCATAAAAGAGCAGACTACAGCTTCAAAATGACAAACCAAGTCGTCAGAATGGCTTCCAAGAAAAATAAAAAACAAAAACAAAAAGCAACACATCCAAGCTCGACAGTCACATGGTGAATGTCGGTGCTCAGTTAATGTTAAAGCAACTTGTGTCTGCTGAAGGAGAAATAATGGTACTAGGACAAACGTGAGGTCCAAAATAACATTTGCGTGGTGGATCTACAAATTTATTGTCATATGTACGGTGATAGATACATGTATAGGCAGTCCGGGCCCCTACTGGTTGGGTCGGTGTCAGTATAATGTAACCGGCTGAGGCTAAGTCATGGTATCCCCGCTAGTCTCTGCGTGGCAGCCCGTAAATTGTCATTGGGACCCAAGCCCTGAGAGCACCTTTGAAGTGGAATTGGGCTTGTAAAAATACCCTTCTATCAATCAATCGATACATGTATAGACTAAGGATGTTTCAGATAGCGAACTTAAAGCTGGGCTGAGTGGAGGTGAAATCATCAAGGCGTCCGCATGAATGAAATACAACATATATGCCAGAAACAACGCTTTCGGACTTTTAATGTGCGTGTGTGTGTGCGCATACGAGTATAAATTTTACTTCTAAGGCCTATAAAATTAAATCTCTACTAGTACTACATTGTTTATGCCTCTTTCGGCGGGTTTTCCCAGAAAACCACGTTTTCATGCCATAACACAAGTCATTTTCTTTAAAAGTTTTGCGCTATCTGAACTGACATTGGCCATTTCATACCCTCTAAGTCTAATGCCCTCTTATTTTGTAAAAAAAAACTAACTAAAATATGATAATAATTTTATGATTTTTTTCCCCAAAAAATGGTCGATTGCAACAATTCAAAGCTTGGGGGTTGGTTCTGATTTTCTCCATTGATAAAGTTTTGGTAGGCTGGTTTTTATTTACATTTTTATTCATTTTATAGGTTTAAAACAAGCTTCATAATATGATTCATAATCAAACTAGTGGCATTAGCATTACATAAGTTTATTTTTTTTTATCATGTCCATTCATGAGAACATGAAAAAAATGGGTCATAAAGGTTACTTATTTGAACATGTTAATGCCCTTTAGGCTATTACAAAATGAAAAGTCCAATTTTCTCCATTTTTTTTTATATAAGACATCTTGCATTCCTTACGTTTTAAGTGTAATAACTCATGACCTAATTCAAAATAACTTTTTCAACATCTTTGAGGGCTTTTGAAGGCCTTTTCAATGAAATGTATAACTCCACATCTCAAAATTTACCATGTACTGATAAACATTCAGTAAAACCAGATTGAACTGTTTTACCACACAGAAATGGTTTTTCAGGACAAACATTTATTTATACCAAAATATAAAAAAAAAGAAACAAACTCTTTTCACCCAATATATGTTTATTCACAATATATCCATATTGATATAGTCATAAAAAATGTATCAATCAAAAAAGCAGGAATATACATGACATGAAACTCAAAGCGCCCCCAGATTTGGCTAATTTGGTTTATGCTAATCTAAATAATAATTAAAGCCTTCACACTAAACAACTGCAAATAAAACAAAAAGTCTGTCAAGATTTCTAACTACATTGTTCCTCTTTTTTAACATTATGCTTTTATTTTTTTTTTTAATTTACATTTTAAAAACAATCAAACTTGAACAAAGCAGGCCCAAACTTCACTTCCAAGGTTTTACAAAATTTCTGCATTAGTTACAAAAAGCTTTAAGTACTCTTTATACCATTAGACTGCCCTTACAGTTGAGCTAAGCTTTTTAAACATAATAAAAAAGCAACAATCTCTAAACCTGTAGGACACTGTTTGGGAATACCTCGCTAAATGGAAAAATCTCACAAAGTTAACCAAAAAAGACGAGCAGAATTGAAAACAAAGAAATAAATACACTTACCATAATATAATTTGCGTTGTAATTTAAAAAAAAACCAAGAAAATTTTACACAATGTTGAAAGGTTTAAACTTTCATTCATATTATGTGCTTACATTGCGTCTAGCTCTGTTGGAATTGAGTAACTTGAGCTAGGTTTTTTCATGTGAGGTCAATAGATTATCAATAATTTTGGACTACTGGCTTAAGAAAATACAACATCAATGTAGTTATTTTGTAGACTATTCAGCAACATTAATATGGAGTATTTTCTCAGCCACTTACCACTAACATTAGGAATTTGATAACAAGTACAAAACCCTGACTGAATTATAAAAGTTTCTTCTTTACAAGACCAGTACATGTATACTTAATAATTAATTCTGCAATTTATCACGGAAAAACCATCTATGGTCTATCAATTTGCAAAGAATGACACATCATTCATAAAAAAACAGCACCAAAATTAATGTCGTCACTTGGAAATTAAAATCAACAAAAAGGTAACTTACACTTAATATTAACTCAGGAAAGAAATGTAACGAATCCCACAATAATAACCAGTAATATATGTACTCCACCTGGGTGAGGTAAGGTGAGGTAAGGAGAGCAGGAAGTGGCCTATACATGAGTGTTATTCAGCAGTTGAGATTGCACTACAGGGCAAAGCCATTGGCAAGGTAAATAATGCTTGTCACATAAAGAAGCCTGAGATAGAGCTCTTGTCATCTGATACATAAGCATTATAAAAGACTACTGCTTTTACCTCTTACATAAACTTTATCAAGAAAAAGATATAACTCATAACATATTCATTTAAAAGAAGAGGTGAAAGAATCATGTTAGAATTTGAATTTTTTTTTTCTTTTATAAAATATTTTTCCACCATTAAAAAGTGCTCCCAGAAAGAGAGTTCAATCCTGAAATATTTATGTTTACCTAAAATTTTTTAGTTAAATAGATCAATATTTGACTTAATTTTGGAGTTTATTAATTTAAATTAGGAGTACACACAATAACATTTTTTTAAAATATGTAGAATGAATTATAAGGCACAGCTGAAAACTTTTGAAACAAGATTTGAAGCAAAGGAGCTAATGCTAAAGTATAAAAAATTCATAACTGGTCCAGATATCCTTACATGTTCCAACAATGCGTATAAATACATGCCTATTTAAAAACAACCAAGCAAAAATGCTTTGGTTTAATTTTTTTTAAACTCTTTTACATGTGACAGCATGGTAATATGGGAGCAAATTGTGGAATCACTTTATCTTCCTTCTTGATAGAGTTTACAAAAAATGATAATGTTAAACTTGAGCTTATTTTTTTTACACGACCATAGTTTGTAAACCAGACACATTTAGGATTAAAAATGAGTTGCAAGACTTCTGAGCAATGATTCCAACAATGATGTACTTAATGCACTAAGGGAATATAATGCAGCAAAATGTTTATTACTTCTATGATTGCAATAAAAGCATGCATATTATAAAATATATTTTGGCTTTGAAAAAAGTATTGTCATGAAACTAGAGGGATATGTAGTGCAAGATAATAAAAACCATCATTCATGTTTCTTTGCTGCAGTAATTGGTTTCCCCAATTTTGTTGAAGATACAGCAGAAAAAAAAATAAAAGAACAAAACTCTAAAAGCAAAATATAACTTCTGTTTTCAGAAGAAAACCGGCAAATATTTAAGTGTGGTTAAAGAGATAACAATATTGTGAGATAAAATCTTGCAAATAAATGTTGCCTGCAGGGTTTTCCTCAGAGATATTTAGCTTGGTAATATAATATGAACAGAGATGCAACCTGAACACTGAAAAAAAAAACATTGGTTTTCCACAAACCTAAGTTTCATTAGGAGGTAATGAATTGTCATTGCTCATGAAATTCGTGAGTTTATTCAATTTTTCAGGCTAGAAACGGAAAAAAACTGAAAAATGGCATCCATGTATAAATAATTTGGGTTATCTAAAAACGTAGGCCTACTCTTTTGAAAAGAAAATCACATCTGACAATATTTTTTTCCTAGCTGGTGAAAGATTGAGTCAAATTATCATTTTAATGAAATATTCATTTTTCTTATGGGTTGTTTCTTTTATTTTCAAGAAAAAAATTACTTTGAAGCTCGGTTTGTAATGAAAACAATATCACAAAAACATTTCAACAAATTATGGCCTACCGTAGGTAATGTAAAACAAGCAAAAACATAATAAAAAGTAAATCAAACCAAAAGGCAAACAGAGCATTGATAAAACCAAAGTATTTAGATAGAAGCAAAACTCACTAGGGAATGCTGAAAATTTGACAATGACGTTAGAGTAGACATTGAACAACACACAATAAATATGGCTTTTCATATTAGAATAGATCAATAAGTACAATGCAAAGAAACTCAACTTGGACTGCACCTTGTTCAAACTGACGACTCAGATCCTTTCTACCTCCAAACTACAGTAGACAAAGGGCTTGAAATATTGATGGTGGAAAGCACTTACCAAGTAAAAATATCACAGTTAGCAATTGACCTTTCCTGTTAGTGCTATAAAATCATTTCACACATTCACTATCCACGCAGCTAGCTTCAAACTAATCTTGCAAACAATAGTTATAGACATTGTTTCATGCATGCCTAGAAGAAGTGTTAGTAACAAACACAATGGGCCTACAATAGTCATACAATATGGCAAGGGAGTGCACCTGTAATGCTATTTTCATCTACGACACCATAACAAGAGTCATACTGCAAAGTTTAACTGCTGCTGCAAAATTATTACTACTTCTCTTACACAAAAAAATGACACATTAAATTTTCATTTAACTTGATTTAAAAAAAAATGATTTTGCCTTTATAACAGTTTCAACTGTTACAACAAAAAAAACCTGTTCAAAGTTCAATTATACATATTCATTCATTTCTTGCCCACTGTACAGTAAAATAAGAACTTTACATGTAAGGATTAAAAAAAAAACTTATTCAACATTACAGTTTAACTAATTTACACATGGTATTGCCATATATATCAAAGTAGTCAGATACACCCATGAGTTAAGAGACTGGAACCAGCTTGCTATATTGTCTGCTACAAGGTCAGTTGTTGCGATGTCTTGCTAACCTCTACATCAGATCTGTTAACAAGCTAGAGCTTTGAAGACTTTCTCTACATCAGCAAACACCTGAAATACAACACAATTTAGTTATTACAAAGTTCACCTTAGTAAACATCAGACTTCTGGTTGTGATTTAATTTACGCCCTCACTTGAAAATTCTATGATTAAAAGGCATATAAAAGTTTATTTGATAATGTCACCCTGCGTTTGGTCCTCGCATTTACAAACAAGGCATTTAGTCTTCCCTTAGGCAGCATCGCACACAGGAAAATACCTCAGCTTGTGTTCTTGGATGGTTTTGTAATGTTATACTGGTTCATGATCTATGTAGCCTGCTCTTCACTGCTGAATGAAATTTATCTGCATTAATTTTCTTACATTTCTTTTGTTTAACTGAGTGCTTACAATATCCATGATCTTGATCAACTTATATCTACAAGAAGATCCAGTTAGATCTATAGTTTGGTCTTGCCTGAGTGGTGTATACTAAATGTTTTTGTTTCTAGGTGTTCCTCTTTGATTTCACTATATCAACGATTTTTTAAATTTTCTATTAGTTCATGAGATTTCTAGGACAGATCTGTCAAAAGTTGCCTCCCTTCCTTTTTTTTATACATTGCATCTATTCACTATTGGTTTGTCTTTTTCTTTCCGTGGGCTTAACACATATAGTTCTGATTTTTCTGTCCTGTGTATTGAAGTCTTCTTTTATCCCTATTTGGTGTCTGGACTATATGCTTTCTCGTTAGCCTATTACTATCTCTTTTATCCCTCCCTCTCTACCTTTTGCTCTATCTTTTAATATGATTGTTTGCCTGCCTGTTTCTCTCTCCATCTTACCCTCTTTTATTTTTTATTATTAGGTTGAGTTTTTACTTCAGGAAGATTTTGATCTTGTGAAGTTAAACCTGGTCCTGTTGCCGTGAAATCTGTAGGAGACAGACTGAAATCCAGATCTGGATCTTTATCTTGGCAAGTGAATGGGACATTGTGCTAGATCTAGATGGAACTCTACAGTGTGTAAGAGAACAAGGTGTGTATAGAACAAACAGGGTGTAGAGCTTTCTAGATCCTAAGATAGTCTTGATCATTTTCATATAGGCAATTATTTAAATCTATCTCAGCAAGTAAACAGGCTCAAGTTCTATTACTAGTATTTTATTAAACACAGCTGAACACTTTGATATTTTAAGATTTTTATCCCGACAATGTAGTGTCTAGGTCTATTGAGCAACCCTCCCCATTGCATCAGCAGCCCAAGATCGCACAGTGAAAATAGCAAAAATATCAATAAAAATCGTTGTAGACTGTACAGTCCTATTCTCCAACAACTAAAATTGGATATGATCCTCAGGCTTTTCCTATAACCCTCTTCGTTAAATAATCCATATCAAGCTAGTTTACCAACTGCTAAGATATTTCAAAAAACGAAATCATAAAAAATACATAGATTACAAACAGATTGGTTCACTGAAGATGGATTTTAAATTAGATTCCCACACCAAAAATTAATTTAATGTATGGTAAACTGTTTTAAAAAAATTTTCTCTTTTGCCTGTCAACCATCTTGTTCTAGTTACAGTAGAAACACAATCTGCCAAGCTAATAGAAAAAAAAACACCCCCAAAAACTCTGTATTGGTGCGTTTGCAAGGAGCAACCACCGGCTGTGCTGAGAGTTTACAGGGAATAATTTGGCTGGAACTGACATGATATAAAAGGGTTAAAAATGTGTGACTTAAACCTTTCAACAGAATCCTTAAATCCTTTACAGTGGAACCTCAAAATTGGGAACAATGATAATCAGGAAACCCTAGATATGAGCAAGGATTTTGTTTATACAGAATTTTTTTCTGTATAAATTACCCTGTTAGTCGGGAAGAGTGACCTGGCAAATTGGGAAATTTTTAAAAAAGGAAGAAAAAACATTTTTTTTTAAAAAGAGGACTAATGTATTGATTTTACTGTCGTAGGATATTCATGGAATGTGTCGCATTCATTTTATATATTTCTTTCACAAATAGTGAATAGTACTATTAGTCTACTGCCATGGTGCAGTGATAGTTATTGGTCGCAGGTATGATTTTCCCCTGTAACAAAGAATCATCTTCACATCGCATTTAGCAAAAAAGCTTATGACAGCTGCTGGTGCTTATCACAACTTTATAGACAGACTTGTGTACTCAAGAGCTGTGCTTAAAGAACAGGTCTAGGTTCTTGCTGGCTGCTTTATGAAAAAAGGAAAATACTTATCCCAGCTACAATGTATATATATTCAATATGATGAAATTTTTCTCATCCACTGTATAGATGTTATAGAAATACCAATCCATACTCCGCAAAGAAACAATTTCCCATTATCATTATTTTTAACATGACTTGGGGTTTTAACAAAAAATTTGGGTAGCTCAGCACATCTCCCGACATATTGATTAGGAAGGTCCTACTATATTGTTTTTCACAAACCCATCTCTCAAGTAATTGTAGAGCGTTTTGCCATAAGTCAGTATTCACAATTTTCAAATTTCAGAGAAAATAAGGAAATATTTCTTATTTCTTTCTCTTTATCTTTGTAAAAAAAAAAATGACATATCGATGGCAGGCACATCAAACTTGAAACCTCTGATTTTAATATAGGAAAAGAGACCACATCAGAGGTTTGATGCGCCTGCCATCGATACACACTTTTTACCAACTTTTAAATGAAAACGCAATAAATTTGTGTTGATCTTGATATATCATTTAGACAATTAAGAGGAGCATCTCTGATTTCAACAAAAGTGCAAATACAGTTTCTGAAAACCCCTCTTCAATTGCCGATTGTCTCTCCTATTCTAAATGTGAAGAATAAAATGTGTGAATGACTATCAATGATTGAAACCGGAATGGCAAAAGTTGCGTTATTGAAATGTTACTAAATACTGTAGTGCAATAACTCCATATGGTTCAGGATTTACCACTAATAATTTCTATGTTCATGATGCTTTGCAATGAAATATAACTCTGACCTTTTTATCCAGATAAATTATTTGAATCTTTTTCTAGTATTATCCTGGCAGATTGAAATGAATAAAAAAAAAAAGGCTGCAAAAAGATGGCTCTGTAGTTGGCTAAGTCAACAATATTTTCCCGTTGATAAAAAAAAAAATTTTACTTATGAATGAACACTTTCCAAAAAGGTTCCTATTAATTGCAAGAAAACTTTCCTTTAAAAAAAAAAAACAACAAAAAACCATAATTAAAAATTTGATTATGTTGGGGAAAAAACTTCACCTCATCTGTGGTTCGGTTCCCATCCACTTCTGAGACAAGATTCAGGGCACGGTAATGGTCGATGATGGGCATAGTACTGGTGCGGTAGGTCTCGATCCTGTCGATAAACCCACAAATGCATGTACACAAATGATATATTATACACACAAACAAAGGAGGGGAAGTGTGGTTGAAGATTTTGTCATGTGGACAGTGGGAGATGCAGGGATGCAAGTGACAAATGAAAAAAAAAAGCTGAACATGATGCATGACTTTTTTAATCATAGCTGTGTGACAGACCAGGAAAACCCCTAGCGAATCAAACTGAAACAGGCGATACAAAATGTTTTAACTTTTATACTAATTGAAAGTGCAACTATTCCTTGAAAAAAAAACATAGCTTTTCATCTAATTATGGTGCAGACTTCATATGAAAAAAAAAATCTAAAACCTTTTAATTTAAGGGGTTGATGTTGGGGATATTCCTGATTATCTACACAAGCTTTCAAAAAAGAACACACACAAAAAAGTTCTTTCTTTGTAAGTAAATTTTTTTTTCAATTACTTTCACTGCTTTTGTTCTTTATTGAACTAATGTAAACTAGCTAATTTTGTTATGCCACTTTTCTCTAACAACTTTCTAGCTAAAAGCTACGGTTTTGTTATACACCGTAGAGCTGGAAAGTTATCATTCATTTTGTGTTCTCTAAAGCTGAAAAGTCATCGTAAATTTTGGTTTCTACTGAATATGCTTCTCATAGATACTCAAAACTCATATGCTATCAAAAAGTAGTAAAGTAATGTAGGCTGCAACATGTATTGATTTCATAATTACAAAAAAATAAGCTGTTTAAGGCAGTAATTTTCATAAGCTTTGCAAAAGACTAGAGGGGTTACTGATGTAGAAAGTTTTAAATAATAATTTCATGCTACAGTTGCATTCCTCCTATGGTTTGTTCACCTTTTCCTCAAACTTTCTGCATTGTCATCTGTCCTTCCACTAGTGAGGCCCCGGTTCAAGCATCTGTCTATACACACCTATATGGAAAAAACAAAAAAACAAATTCAATATGGAGAGACAAGAAAGCTAGAATTAGAAAGAAATGTGTAGCAAGATCAGAGAAAATTGATCGTTCCTATCAAAGAGTTAAAATGTGAAAAACATTTCTTTGCTAGTACTGAAAGTTCATATTTCTCCTATAAAAACACAAAACCATTAAAAATGATAACTGGAAATAAGATATTCAAGTACGGTAGGGGACTAGGTTGATGATCTCTTTAAATCTTTTGTAATTTGAAAATTCTTATTGCGTTTTTATCCCATTTTCTTAAGAATAATTTTCTCTTATTCCACAGGTTTCTATCTTCCTAAAGTAATACCTCGAGTTATAATTAAGATAATATTATACAGTTGAATCCACTTAAAGTAAACACCTTTACAGAAAACTCCTGCTTAAAGTCAACTCTGTCAGTCCGATCTTGTATTTTGTTATATTTTTATCAAGTCAACTCATGCTTAAAGCCAACACATTTTTTCAGCCCAGAGATTCTAAGGACCTTTGAGACAACTTATTTATATCTAAATGAAAATATTTTGCAACTAGACCCATCTCATGATGTTGCTACACAAATACATTTAAAAAATGTTTTTTTCACATGGAATATCAACTGGGCTTGCCTGACCGAAACTCGCCAGCAATTTTCGAACAAAACACAAATCTCCAATTTCATTTCGGTGGTGAGAATACCCTATTGCTATAAAATCAAAATTTTTAGCTGATTTGCACAGGTAAATTTGACTCAAAATTGAAAACTCATCAGTAACCAACTTGATAAATAATTTATCTTTCAAACAATTATTCCAGTAATATCAGACAGCCAATTTGAATTGACCATTTGCCATACGGCTTATTATGAACTATTTTACATTTTTAAAAGTGAAAAAATTTTACTTCCATATTTTATCTTGACAGCCACATGCTCGTCGAATTGTAATTGAGAACCAAGGAATCGCCCACTAGCCAGTTTGTTGGGATTTGTTGAGCTAGCCAGACGTTTTCTTGTCCTCTGTGACTTTTACTGGATTACATTTACTCATTTACTCCTGATTTACGGTTGTCTTTTTAGAAATTAATTTTATTTGTGCTCATCCTCAAAGCTTTAGATCTACACCATCAAATCCGTATTAATGTGTGCTTGCTGTTAGTAAGCCTTTTATTATGGACGTTTTAGTACTAAGCTCCAACTTATAGACTGATAAATTTTAATCATTCTGAGGTTGCACAATTTGGCTTACCGCTTACAGCCACAATTTGTATTAATTAATATCGTTTCTCTATGCCTGTGTGCACGTTTTACAAGTTTAACATAAAGTATTAGACTAAATGTGGCTACAAATATGGCCACATTGTCTGACGAGGATTCTTTTAAATAAAGATTAGACTGAAAGTGAAACAATAGAAGAGATAACAGAAAAAGGGGGTTTCACACCCAGTGATACCAATTCTTGAAGCATTACAGGCAAATAAAGATATGAGAAATGTTGTGAGAAAACAAATAAAGGACTTACAGTGACAAAGTTAATCTTTTACAAGTGTATATAAAATGTACAGCTGAACTTAGAGGCTCAGTATTGAGAAACTTAACTCTTGATCAGCTGGCAGGAGCCACATAAATCAGTAAGCAGACTCAAAGAGAGCTGAATCAAACTTGTATTAACAAAAGCTGGCAAAGATTTATCTGTATGATACATCACATAGCACCTGAGCAGCAAGCACTAGCCATGCAAAAAAGATAGGCCTCTCTATCTTAACTACTCTTAATGAAGCAGGCTGGTCAAAAGAAAGTACCTTGGCTAAATTTTAGACATCAATCGTTAATTTTGGGCAATCCACCATTAAAGTCTTTTTTCAAGGGAAATAAATATGAAGACATGTGTATCGCGTAAATAGCCTACCTTTATATTTACTTCTAATCATTTGCTTTAAAATAGACATGTCATTTTGTGTTTAGGGTCTAAACTCTCAATTACAACCCTACAAACCTGCGGCTGTGACCCAGCAAGGCTTACCTTAGTAATGTGATGATTGTTTCCAATTTTATGGAGACAGGCGTTAGGAACATAGGTGTAATTGCCCTCCCTTTCCTCCCTTGTTGGTCTAAGTTTATCAATCAAATAATTATTGTCACCACCACTGGTCTATAAATGTGTGCTTATTTAAATTGGATTATAATATTATTACTCAACCACAAATGATCTGCACTCTGAAGTCTGGCTAGCAGGCGACCCCTCGGTTTTCAATTACACCTCCGTTCCTGACAAATGTCTCCATAAAATTGTCCAAAATAATCACCTTACCATGTTTCTCTATTTAACGCTCATTATATGAGAGATAATTTAAAGTTAGCCTATTTAGTCACTTGACTAATTATTGATACAGTTATATAATATATAATGCCAAATATGTATGAATAAATCTAGATATGGGTAGTTCAATCATTCATTCTTTTTATATAGTGTCACCAATAACGGATTTCAGTTCCTAAATACCAATACCATTATGTACATACTAATGATTGGAACCATTTCAGCAAACAATAACATGACTGTATAGGCACCCTTAAATGCAGATGGGTGGCTCCTACATCTCTACCATCAGAACACTGAACATAAAAAGACCCGCCTGTTTCCGAGTCGAGTCTTAATGTTAGCATGTGAGCGCATACATGTGCATCTCTATGCACTGACCACAGGCATCAATCGCATATTGTTGGGTATTAGACCTCAGTTATGAAGCACCGGGATTCCTTACTAACAACATTATTGTTGGTCAGGAACATTTTGTCCAGTGCACAAAAGCATTTTCCAAACCTAAAGCTCAAACCACCACCTTCCCCTCTAGAGAGTTATACCTCATATTAAATCAATAAGAGAAACTTGTACTGTAGTAGCCTCACTCAAGGATGGGTAAACTTCTTCACTATCTCATTCAAAAATAGTTTTTGTATGTCTCCATTTCAGCATCCGGTATCAGAGAGAGAGAGAGAGAGAGGAACCATCTTTAAACAGGAAAAACTAAGGAGACAAGAAATGATAAGAGTAGGCAAGTGTTGCCCTGGTGGGTTGGTACTGAAAAAGTTTGGTGAGTTTTAGTTTCAGTTAAGAGAGTTACCGAGATATTTTTCCTGGATGGAAAAGACTCTGTCCCTTGATTTAAATTTAAAAGTTTAAGTAGAGCCCACCCCTAAGAACATACTTTGCATAGCGGACAGGGAATGAAGGTGGGTTGAGAGCTTTCATTTTTACAATCATAGAATGTTAGATCAAGCCGTAAGATTTCCATTACTCGCTAAGAAAAGAAGCAGAGCTGACTGCTTGTGCAATTCATCAAGCCCCCCACCACAACCCCAGTGAATGGATAATCATTTGCCACAAATCACAGGTATGGGTGGTCTTATCTCTTTCGCCTTGTGCTGTTTTTGTTTTAAAAGCACAGAAACTTGCTGGTCCGTTAGTTACCGGTGCTAACTACAATGCACTACAACTAAATTGTACTAAGAAAATATGGCCTACTTGATGCATAATATGCAAAGGGGTAATGACCTGATGACTGCACAGGGTAATTATAATATCATTGTGCAATGTGCTGGCGCTTAAAACCGGATTTCACTGATGCCCATCGAGTAAAACTAAGCAGAAGTAAACTGCATGGATCCGATTTTATCCATACTCAACGAAATTGATACACAGAAAAAATGGAAGCATGAATGGAATCACTAAATTAGTATTTTCAGCCTGTCAATGAATTCAAGGACTTTTCCAAGACCGAATAGGCCTACGGAGTTAAGAACTTACCTAGGGCCTTTTCTGCATACTAAAATTGAAGCATGTCCTTTTGTAGGATATCTGAGATTCCACAATCGCGTGGTGAGCACACTTCAGGGATGCTTCTATGGCCTGACAAAAATGCCTGAACTTTTTTAAATGCTAACCGTTCACCTTGCGGCTGATGGGCTAACAGGGCCTATCAGATAATTGTATGCTGCAAAACCCACAGAACCTACGGGTGTTATTACGCAGTTGGCGAGAAAGATTTCTATCATTGACATTAACACAACAAACAAAAATCTTGGTTAGGCCTAGGAAACTTAAGTTTTCAGATCTTTTTTTTTTGTTGACCAACACATGATTTTCGCCCCCAAACGACGATAGGCCAACAGGCGATGTCCTGATATGTCTCCCACCCATGCAGGTAAACAAAAACAAGTGAAGAGAAGGGAAGTGTGGGGCATGTCAGAGGATTGGTCGATTGACAGCCAAGTGGTACTTTCAGGTCAAGAGCGGTCTCTTTATTTAAAGAGATTGTAACCAATATTGTGAGATAAAAAGCTGCCCGCAGTCGCTTTGGTGAGTTGGTCGCCATGCAGAGCATGAAAATGTAGAAAAAAAAGCCAGGGAGTGTGTAGTAGCCAATGCAGGTGTTTGGCTAGGCAGGTTTGACTGTATTATAGATTATATCTATGTACATATTTTATTTCTTTTTTAACTTACAATTCAGGTTTTAAGCTGAAAACAACATCCCTGTAATCATAAAGAGAAATATTTTCAGCTTTTGGGATCAAAATGCACATTTATATATACAGGGACGTAAGTGACAAATTAAAAAAATAAGCTGGATACGGTGAGGACTCTTTTTTTAATAATAGCTGTGTGACAGACCAGAAAAATTTAAAAAGATTAAAACTTAGCTTTGATTAGGCTTGCATGTCCTCATGTCAATAGGCATACTTTAAGACAATCTAGACTTGATTCCAGAAGCCCATGGGGCGCTAAAAACAAAAGAAGACCTCATGTTTTCAACTAGATCTAGACTAGAATTATCTTGCAAGTAATGGCCTTCAGCTGAGTGACCCTGGGACAGCTGACAATCTGACTATGATTTAAGGAGGTTCCGCCGCTGAACTGAGTGAACTCTCTTAAGTGTGAGACTAAAATGAATGCTAAAAGTCTATGAAGTCTATAATAGCCAGAGTCATGTGCCTTTACTCTAACATGTCAGAAAAACCGGTGCTGAGTTTGGGGCTTTTTTTTCCATAATTAAAATCTGTAGCATTCTTAATTAAAATAGTTTTAA
>BMAT01013784.1:202526-225283 GCA_019649035.1 Elysia marginata | reverse complement strand
TATTTATCTAAAAAATTGTTTCTGGAAGTTTAAGAAGAAAGCATTGATTTTGATGTTAAGGCATTTTATTTTAAAGCAAGTAGGGAGAGGCAGCATGGCATCAGAAGTAACTTGAAGTAGGCTTTTGGCATGCAATAGGCATATTTTTTTAATTAATCATTACTTTTTGTGGAAAAAAACAACAAAATATAAATGCATTAGCAAAAAGTATAAAATTTAGCAGAATTTTATAGTGAAATATAACTCTGAGGTAGCCCCAATGGCCTAAAATCAGAGAATTACAGCTTAATCAAAATTTCAAAAATTGATGAGCAAAATTGTTGCTGTAAATTAGCTCGTAATGATTTAATTAGACCCTTTAAAGTACCAACCTTCTTCTTTAGACTAAAAGGCTCTTACTACAACCTTAATATATAATAAGAATGATTTTGCACCATATACTAGCCTAATTTAGACAAAATGAAGTTGAAAATAAATTTTTTACGTATCAGGGGTTGATAACTTTGTCACCTTATCACTCCCCTTGGAAGAGGCTCCTGCTTTTAAAAATTAGATATTTGAATTCTGCAAGTCATAAGCTTTTCAAAAATTTATAATACTTGATATTTGATGCAATTTGAAATTTGACCTAGATTTAGGTTTTCAATAGTTGTCGCTTTTGATTATAATATTAATTGCATTTGAAATCTGTAGAAATACTGTATATGTCGCTGTGACAAAAGTTCGTTTTTCATAAAAGACAACTTTTGGTGCAGAACTATTTTACTCAATGTTAATTTTGAAAAGGTCCCATTTAATTCTAATATAATAACTCTAGCAGAAAGCAGTGGATTTATTGGTGTTAAAACTAAAGTATTATAGATACTCTCAAAATTTGCATCATCAGTACAAAGTTCCCACTTATTGAAATTCATGTCAGAATCAATCACGACATAATGGGTTCTGTGCTATCAATATTGTGTTCTGTAAAAATTGATTGTGTTCAAAATGTTGCTTTCAGCCCATTACATATTTCAAGCAAGATTATTTGACATAGTTTTAGTTCTGAAACATTTTATTTCACCTTAAAGCCTGACATGACATAACTCGTGACACGTCACACAACCTATCTTTTGTCATATGTAGCCTCAAATTAAGTTCCACATGACAGTTTTACAGATGCAATCATGTGTATTACAAAAAAGTTAGGGGTGTCAAATGTCAGGTATTTTTGGTATTTATCTGATTTTTTTTTAGTAGTTGGATATTTCCTGTTTTTGCGGGTGCTTTTTTTTTCGTCTGTTTAAAATTTTCTGCTTTCCCATTTTTATTGAGGTTTGAAAAGTGCCTGGTCTGCTTTTGCTCCTGAGTACTTTCAATATCAAACAAATAGTCAGTTCAAGAATGGCATTGAAAAAAAGCAATTCTACTTTTATGTGAAGTTACCACTAATCTGCAAATTCAAAATAAATCTGTTAATGAACAAACTGTCCTTGTTTGCGAGGATTGGACACGGTTTGTTTTTGTTTAGTAAAATCTTGAATTTATTGACCACCTAAAGGCTAAAAGTGCTGATTGATTGAATGATCTGCTGGTTCATGCTTCAATCTTTTCTATGTTTTGGTTTCGGTGATTATTGTTCTATTCCAGTATATGCGGGATACCGATGTCTAGTTTTTTCTTTCCAAGTTATGCGCCCAAATGGGCCTTAAGGGGAAATAACTACAAAATAAATAAAAAATTATTAGCAGAAGAAAAGCCCTCAAGGTTATTGATTCATGGGAAATAACACCAAAAAAATTCAAGATCCTAAAAAAAAACAGGAATTGTGTACCTTTGACCATCATTTTTGAATGAAGAAGTAAAATGCCCCCAATCAACTTTGCTGGTTTGAGTAAAGATTTTAAGAATAGACCCACGGCCAACTCATAACTTCTTTTCCTTTATTTTTCTCCTCAGACATTATATCTGTTAAACATTTTCCTCTTTTATTCTGCCTTTTAGTTTCCTTCCATTGTCTTCTCTATTTTTATTTTTGTTCTTTCTATTTGCGTTGCTTCTTTTTTTCCTAGATTGATATCAATCTTCCAGATCAAGATCTTGATTACTTTAATTTGCAAGCAAATCGTTTAAATCCATCTCTTTTTATTCTCAAAATTTTTAGTCCAAATCATTGTGTATAGGTTTTGACCCTAACTTTGTCTCAGTAATTAGTTCTGGTGAATATATTATTCAGACATGTCAATCTTCAGATTTAAGCTGATTTCCCTTTTTTTTTCTTCTCAATTTTGGGGTTCTAGGTCAAATTTTTTTTAGGCTTGTACCTCTTCTTTGTCTGTCAGTAATCTATCCATGATTATCTTTATTTTTTTGTGCCTCATACAGGCATGCACTCACTTTCTCTTTATGGTTCTCCTTTCCATTAAAGCCTTCTGTACGGCGCATGTCCAGTGCTTTAAGGTTTTATGGTTAGAAAGTTAGATCTATATTTATGAAGTAGCTATGAGTATGTGTAAACTTAAGTTGATTGTTGATTTTCTAAAGAAAACTAACAAGTTTTAGGTTCCTCATTTCTATTTTAAATGCCCCAGATCGGCAAGTCTTTATTATCTACCTCATAAAAATGAAAAGTCTGTGTGAATGTTTGCTTGTTTCAGCTGTAGAAGCCACAATGATAAAACGTGCAGACTTCAATTTTGGCAAGAAGATTCTAGGCATACTCAGGAATGTTAAGGCTACTTTGCAAAAATGATGACAGAGGTTTTTTTTTAACCTCGGAAGACTCTTTCCCGTCTGAGATTAAAAGCCCACCCCTTGTATCAAGCCCATGGCCTTCAATGATCAAGCCGTATGAGTCGTCGTTGCTTGTTTACATAGATTAGTCAGGAGTAACACGGCTGTTTGAGGCGGCGTAAGCTAGTTGGCACTTAATGTTGTGCGTAACGCTAGTAGCTGCTTGTGCATACAGAATTAGTGGTACATCCTGTCTAAAA
Source organism: Elysia marginata (assembly GCA_019649035.1). Taxonomy (NCBI): domain Eukaryota; kingdom Metazoa; phylum Mollusca; class Gastropoda; family Plakobranchidae; genus Elysia; species Elysia marginata. Next base: position 222,311 of record BMAT01013784.1, on the reverse strand, counting down.
TGATTTCAACGGGAATCTAAAATTTACTAGGGAGTTGTGACTATGGGACAAGGTCTTCAAGGGAGGGGTTGGGGGAGGGAATGGTGCCAGACAGAGAAAGGTGTGTTTAAAAAGTGTGAGGGTATGACATTTTTCTACTACATGGACCTTAAAAATGATTTCGACGGGCGTTTAACTTTACTACGGTGTTGTGATTATGTGACTAGGTCTTTAAGGGAGGGGTTGGGGGAGGGAATGGTGCCAGACAGAGAAAGGTGTGTTTAAAAAGTGTGAGGGTATTACATTTTTCTACTACATGGACCTTATCAATTACCGCTGCATAGTGCTCATTGCTATAACTGGTTGGCCTTATAAATGAAAGCCAAAGTCTTCTTTTTAGTTGTACTTCTTGCTTCTGAAGTCTACGAGATTATTTCAATCTTCGTTCTGCCTCTCTCTTGTGGACTTTCTGTGGCTTTTGCTGGGATCCCATATCCTTATATTTCCTATTACCCTTTTTGTTGTTTTTTTTTAACCTGATAAAAGTTTTCCAGTTCTGTGTGTAACTACTACTCTTTATCCATCACAAGAACAAGAACAACATGAGTCTAAGCTAAATGTCACCCGTTTTAGGTAAGGTGCAATATTCTTGGCTCATTTTCGTTTTTATTTTGTTTTTCATTATATACATTTGCAGATGGAGAAGGTGTTCAGTTTCAAGTAGACAGGCTAGACACTCGCAACAAGATACCCTCTGATGGATCGGGACTGGCCCCTGGAGATTTACTCATTCCTCTTGAGGTGAGAACTTGACGCATCGAAACTTTTCGTTGTTAAACCAAGACTGCTAGTCGCATTGTTTCAGTGGAGCCGGAGGCAAAAATTAATCCTGCATGTGTTAAAGACTGGGTGTTTCATAGGTATTTTTTATCTTCATCTTTCTACGTAACGCCATAAGAATTGCCATACTATGTCTTTGTGTTTTTTAGAAATCCTTAAACTGTTATACAAGAGTTGCTGTTCTCGAATAATTTGCTGTATTTGTTTCAAGGTTTCCAACAACATTGATAAGGAGAGGTCAGGCTCAGTTGAAGATTATCATTGTGCAATAAAAGTAAGTCATTTTCTTCTTTGTTGCTCTGTCTTTTTAAATTGTGTACAAAGGCATAATGTTCCTTTTAATGGCGTATGTACCAAAGAGATAGGAATACTGTGGTGTCCTTTTTTTTAGAAGTCATATTCTAAGGAGTTAAATATATGAATAAGAGATAGCTTCAATACATATTTTGAGAACTACTGATGATTGTTCTTGCAACCAGTCCAAATTAAAGGGCCTCACAGTTACAAATATTTGAGATGCTTTTCAAAACTTTTAATTAAAACTTGTTGGATATGATGTTTTTCTTAAAAAAATTAAATATTTTTAGATCTTTTTTTAACAATTTGAAATAGTAAGAGATGAAACTAAATTTATAGAATTGCCTCTATCTGACTAAGTAAGAGTAGCCAAGAGACATTTATCCTACATAACTTTTACATAATGTGAGACAATGAAAACATCAAATCGCAAATGAAATTTTGTATGACATTTCTGCTTGTGTCACTATATACTGGTTTTAACCCTGTAACAGTATTAAGGTGCTATTTTTTGTAGATTTTGTCCAAGTACAAAATTATATATATACTTTCTGGTAAAAATGCTGTAAACACTTTCCTCAGAGGCTGCAAAGTCGCTGTTGCAGCAAAGCCAGTGTGGACCTGTGTGAATTTGTATTGTTACGAGGTTGGGGCTCCTACTATAGCAATGCCCATTCTTCTGTTGTGCACTTAGACTTTGACATGGTGACCATGGAAACAGTGTTTAAAGCTACCCCAATTCCACCTGTGCCTATTCTTTTGACAGCCCTGTCTAAGAACTTGGCTGGCCCCATGAGCTTGAGTCAAATGCAGGGCACCATCAAGACAGGGTGAGTTACTGCAATTTGTCTAATACTCTAAACCTTTATGATAAATGACATCATATCATTACATCTTCTTTACCTTTTTTTTTTCAAGTATAAGAAGAAAGGCACTGGACTGGAACCCCCGTAGAAAACGGTCTTGAGGAAGACCTGGGGGCACTTAAAGAAAAGTCATAGCAGAGAATATAGATCATAGAAACAAGTGGAAAGGCATTGTCTAGTGTTTAACAGCTGGCTCAGGGTAGAGCCTTTGTTGGTGGCCTATATCTCAACTCAGGAATGTTGCCTTCTTCATTATTAGGGAGGGTTTCATAAGTCTCAGTAGAGAAGGGAAGAGGAAGATGTGTTTGAATTCATTAATTTAGGTTTTTTTGTTTTCATTTTTTTTAAAGGAACTTAAAACAATTTTGTAAAGCTTTTGTGAAATAAAAAGGAACTCTTTAATTTTTTTCCCCAGCTATTTGTCCATGGATCACACCCGTAAATTGCTGCTTGTATTGGAATCAGATCCCAAAGCCTGTTCTCTCCCTCTGATTGGCATGTAAGTATCCCAGATTGGTTGTTGCTTGAAGAACTTTTATGCCTCTTTCGTGCATTTTAAGTTTTGGCAATGAAAGTTTAGCATGACTTATTAAACCGTATGGTAAAATGGATCAAAGCCTCTGTAATATAAAGCCTTTTTTTCATCTTTTGGTTACCATACTGTTATTTTTTCTTTAGTCCACAAGATCTGCGCCAAAAGTAAAGCGATAACACTTTTTTTTCTTCCTCACAAAACTTTATTTTATAAATGTACATTTTATTTCAATGTGCTTGTTCATTATATTTTTTACATTTCTTTTTGTAGCTGGGTAGCTGGTGCTGAGTTTGTCCAGCATCCTTTCGTGTGGGCTTCCTGTCTGAGATACATCCACAACACCCACTTGCAAGACAGGTAATTATTTATTTCAAAATTCAAAATTTCAAACATGTGGTACTTTCAAAATGGAGGAGGACATTAGATAAGCATTGGCTGTGATAAGCCCCAAAGTCCAGGAACAAAATTTTTTTTGGTTATCCTTTTTTAAGTCAGTATGATTTTTTGCTGCAAAAAAGCAAAATTCTGACATATTTACCTGCGTTACGGATGGAGTTCTAACTTTATCATATACATGCTTGTCAAGAACAACAAAATACGTTTGTTATATAAAACTACTGGTGCTTATTTGTTTCAACTTTCTTAGATGTGTATGATCAAAATGTTAAAATCATATTCGGCTATTGCAAAAATTGTTTGCTATCATTAAATTAGTAGTCCATTTGTAAAAAAAAAAAATTTGGTAAACTGATTATGAAGATAAAAAATAGTCTGAAAAATATTTTTACTTTGTATTTTTTTCCAAGGGTGTGCATGCCTCCAAATGAGTTTCTCCTGGTGGTATATACCCCACTGCATTCACGGCCTGAGTTCTATCAGTGCTTGTCCACCTCAGGTACCTGTGCCCTGCAGTTTCAGCTGAGATCAGGGCATGAAGTCACTAACATGACCAAGGTAAGCTTTTGAAAGGAATTTTTTTTAACAGTGAGTCATGCTGATTACATAAGCCTTTCTAACAGACCCAAAAAGCATCAGGTATACCCCTACTTACTGTCCAATGTGTTAGGTAGGTAAAACAAATGAAGCTGTCTCCTAATCTAATTTGAGTTTCTCGGAAGAGCTGTGTTGAAACTGTTTTAAAACTGGCCTGTAGCATTAGATTTTATCAAAAACAAAGATTGCCTGTTTACAAATTAATGCCTTGTCTAATACCGTTTCAAATCATTAATAAGTCTAAAAGTCTAACAAAAAATATTAAGTTCAGATATTAGGTATGCAGTCAACATAACAGATCAATTAGCTCTTCTTCCTTTTGGTAACACCAAAGTTCTGTCTCTACCTCACCTTCTCAGCTGTTCCACTCTGTGAAACAGTCATATTTAACATCCAAATATAGTTCATCTACTTTTCTTTCTAGGCCCTGTCAGCCCCCTGCAGTAGTTTCACAGAGGTAGAGCTCGATGCTGTTGAAGTAGGAACTAAATTGGAGTTGTTCGATGCTGCTAAAGCAGAGCATGGACTGGACTTGTAAGTTTTTAGATTGAAGAAAAGATCATTTTTACATAACCGCCAAATCTCAAAATCTAATCTAGAAATTCATTGTTTTAAGTCTTATCTCTTGATCATCGGACTTTTCTCAAGATCTGAGGTCACTAAAATTATTAGTTCCTTAAATCCTGATCTTCAGGTGGCTTATGAAGAATTTATTAAATTTAAATTTGACTTGTCTTGCAAATGTACCAGGTCATTGCTGTGTTTTTGTTTTATAGTCAATAGCAATATTGATAGTCATGCATTGGTTATATGGGTTGGTAGTTAGTGTATTGAAAAATATGTTAAATTGGTAGGACAATGTTCTCTTCTTTTTTTTTTCTATCAAAATGTACCATTACTACCATGGACTGTCTTGTTTACTGTAACTTTTTGCAAATTTTAGGGAGATTAAGTTTGTCAGTTGCAATGCTCACAACCAGTATCTTTTTTTTTTCATGTGCGTATCTAGATGTAGTTCAAAACTTGTAAGTCACTAACTATTAATAAGGCACCAGCTATTGCTTTATTATGGGATTAAACCAGATTAGCTGCTAATTTTTACTAAGATAAAACTAATGCGTTATATTCAGACATTTACAAAGAAGAGAAGATCTTTCCAGATCCACTTTCATTTCACTTCAGTAAATGTTTAAGTTTCACTTTTTTTTCTTTTCACTGCTACAATGCACTTCAAGACTATATTTGGATCTAATTTTACAAACTTTCCTAAATGATCTTAAATTTTGTCAGTAAATGAGAAATAGATGTCGAATACCTCAAAACAGGATTAGATCATGGAATTCCTGTAATTGAAAATGAAAATGATGCAATGAGGATAGTAATCTGCAGACCATATAGAGCAAAGCAATGGAGTGGACATAATGAGATGTAAAAGCTTGAGTCGGTTTTTTTTGCGGAGAAAAAATGGAGCCATCTTTTTTTAATCCCATTTATTTTCTCTGTTTTACTGTAGATCTTCTTGTACCCTCTTTTTTTTTTCAGAATGAGATAGGCCTAAACGTAATTTTATTTTCAAATCTTGAAATGATGCCAATGGGAACTAATATTTAATACATGTATTTTATTTTTCATACTTAAGATCTAAAGCTGATGTAACAAATGGAAACATGAGCAGACCAGAAGATATAGAGCCAAGATGTGTCCCCACACCTCACATGGACAGGGTATGTGATCACTCTTGTCTTTCCTCAAGAGGAAGCTTTTGTTTTACTAATTGTATTTGAAAACTACATTTCAAAACTAATACTTTTGTTTTTGCTTGAATTTAAAAGCTTACATTATAAATAAACTGATTTTGTGATGGGCATGGGATTGTAAATACTTTTATTTGTCGCATGAAGGTTTACCCTACACACGGCGTCGCACTTTGGCAATTTTGCACCACTCGAGTTATGATCGCTGGGCTGAGACACTGTGTAAATTACTGCAAACTTAGGCGATGCATACATGTCTACTGCATGGCTTCATGTACCTGCTAGTAGTGGTATCATACATCATTGTCAAGTGGCATATAGGTCCATGCATGGGCATACTGGCATTATGGATAGGCTAGGGCATCTGTCAGCGGCAATTTTTGTAAAAATAAAAATAGAAATGCTGCGTGTCCCCTGCACATCTATACTGGTAGTAAGATTACCACTTTTTATTCAAAACCTTTCCTAAAAATTTAATCTGAAAGCCAATTAAGTTTTATATATTTCTTATTTAAGAATTACAAGTGAGAAAAATTAATTTAGTGCATCATTTTGTCAGCAGTTTTACCCCACACCAAAATATGTTGAATATAATTTTTAAGAGTTTAAAAATGGTACAGTTCATGTTCCTTGGAATCTGTTGTGATGGTATAATTAATGTATAACTTCTTTGATCTGCACCATCTCTTTAGAGGAATATTCTAGTAAAACACCACAAACTATAAACACTCACGGAACAACATTAAAAACACTCAAAGAGATTGGTTTTGAAAACATTTTGTTTTTAATATGTCCCGAATTGGCTTTCAGCTCAAACACTGACAGGGGAAGGGCTGTTTAGTTTTCATAGTGTAATTCATGAACATGCACAAAATATCAAAAAAGAGCAATTCAGTCTTCACAAAGCCCTAACATCAATATCAGGCAAAGTTATATTTCAATATCAGACACAGAATGAATAACTCAACAGGCATACGGTTGTCAGTCATTTGTTGGAAATCATGATAAACTGTTCTTTCAAATCACTAATTTTTTGCAGAAGTAATAGAATAAGCTGTCATAAAAAAGTCCAAACAAGGCACTCGTTTGGCCTGATAAAGAATTATATTGCAGCATGATGTGTAGACTTAAGCTTGCAAAATAACAGGCCTTTGTCTACACAATAGTCATTCTCGCCAAATAGGGATGCGTCATAACCCTGACATTTGCTTAAGTATAGACTCCAATGCCTAGCCATTGTTTGTATGCAAATATGGAATAAAAGCTTGTGCCGTTTTATTTGTCTTTTAAAGATAACAAAAGTAATATGTGCGGCAAGAAAACAATCTTCTTAAAGATCAAAAAGCTAAAGTTTTTATTTTTGGCTCTACATTCTCCTCACTGTCTGTAGTTTTTTTTTAATGATGAAATAATGAATGGGTGACTTAATGTTTGTGAATTATGAAATTCATTTAATTAAAGCCAGTGCATAAATTTTATTTTTAATAAAACCCTGCGAGCGCTGAGCTGCCAGTCACAACCTAACCTGAACTCTGATTGACCCAGTGAAGTTAGTGGCTTAGGTGGGTCTTTGCCAACATAAAGAGAGCTAGTTGTACAATGTGTGCATGAGATTTCAAGTGTAGGCTGTTGTTGTTATGTTTGTCGCAAGAGGTGCCGTAACGGCTTCCTGTTACGCTTAAAATATTAAAGAAAAGTACGAGTTGCTTTAATTAGGGATAAGCATATAATGATAAGGTAAGCAAACAAACTGCAATAGGCAAACTCGTAAAATTCATACACTTTATTAAATATACATATAGAAATTTCACAATGTACAACAGTATAGACTTGTTCCCAATGTATAATAAATTTATGATTTACATATTCCAACTATAAATTCCTAATGCTGGTGCTGTCTGTGTAGCACGGTTAATAGTGGATCACAATAGTGATGATTTAAATTATATCAGAATTTTTGGTACTGAAACAAATAGTTAAGTACTATTCTAGAAATATAGTTATGTAGTAAATGTTCCTTCAATATGAATACTGTTACCACACTGCGGTGTACAATGTTACTGGCGGGGCCGTAATCTTGTGCTGTGTTACAACGCCAATTATGACCTGTACGAAGTCGCCTCACAAATAAAGGTCAAGCCTCACTGTGTCGTGGGGACGTTCTTCTACCAAAGCATATGGCTTCACATCAACACTCCTAAGGTACCCGGTGGCTCAGTACATGGACCATCATAGAATATCACATCATTATGGTTTGGCATTGCCGACGTTGACCCTATACAAGGAACATACAAACTAAGTTTGTATTCACTGCCTAATACCACATTTCTAAATCATCTAGAACATAGCTCCCAACATGGCAACAAGAACATAATCTGAACAATCTTTCACAATATAAATGTAATCACAATAAATCAAATTGTACAAGAGCATAATTACTCATAAAAGTGTGACATAGAACAATCTTCAGTTATTTGTCCATGAAAATATTTACTTACTTAATGTTTAAGCTATATCTCAATGCAAACCCATAATATTATAGATCTATGTAATCTATGTTCTCTGTCTAGATTTAAACTATTCACATTCTTACCTCCTGCTCTCTGGTAATCTTGAATTGCTTTATTTCATGCTCAATTAAGGATGGACTTGATCTCGTCCTTAGATCTAAAGCTCTGTGGCTCCTTATTATTTTACAACATTTTAAACGTCTCTGCAAGCAGTTCTCTGCTCGCCTGTGAGCTGTGTGAAAAACGACTAGTAAGTTTCTGGCTCTATGTAATACTAAAATCCTGTCCTGTGACTGCCTGCCAGTCAGCACTGTCGCTAACCTACACCCGCTAGTGGGTTGCATTCATCGCTCACTAAAATACTCCAGGGGAAACTTAGGATATACTAAAGTTTGACTTATTCGCTACACATTCACACTCTTAACACTCTAGCCTAGCCCGGTCCTAACCATTCTGTAACCGGTGTTATTTTCTTGAATCCTACTCCGTACACTTTCTCACGACAATGTTCACAGCATACATTTTATATTTCTTATTTTTCTTCTAAGCTGTTTCAGATTTCTTATTGCTGTCATTTTATTACTTTTTCTTAATCATCTACCAGGTGCCATCAATTCGACCAATGGTTCCAGATGTGTCAGTGTTATGGGCAGAAACTTCAGATTCATTGACATCACAGCAGCAGCAGCATCTGCCGCCGCCTACAATTCAGCTCTCCTACCCACCAACTTTAAACCATAATGTATCTGTTGGACAGCTAAAACAGCATTATCATCCTCACCACCTGCCAAACTCCTCTCATTTTACACCAGTGAACACAGCTTCAGAGACCACAACTTCAGTATCTCACAATCACAGTTGTGGTACGCTTGTTGCTCAAAGCTCCCCCATGCAGCAATACATGCATCCCCAAGTACCATTTAGTCAAGTTTTTGTTTCTAATTCAGGTTCCTACGCTACAAACCCTTTGCCAGGATATACCAACATGCCTCCTAAAATCTCCAATGTGTATCAACAAAATGCTGTCAATGGTGCTTTTAACTCTCAGAATATCAGAGCTCAGAAGTCTCAACTGTCTCAACCAAATGTACTCTCTCCTCTTGTTGAAGGCGCTTATAGTGGCTCGGTCCCTCCACAGACATTATCTGGCTTTGTTTCATCGGTTGCACCTAGGCCATTCACAAACCCTTCTCCATCCAGCATTGGGTGTCAATCTCAAACAGCTGAGAGAGCAATAGAGTTCCCACTGACTCAAGTTTCAAAAGCACCTATAGTGTTAGCTTCCACTAGTGTCCCTCAAGAAGTTCTTCCCTATGCCAAGTCATCAAGGCCAAATAGAGGAGAACTACAAATTTTGCCGTCTAGCTCAACGCTGTGGCAAAATCAAGTTCAAAACTCAAGCTCTCAACCATGCCCTTTTCTCACAACTGTTGTGGAGGAATCCTCTTCCTCCCAGTCCTCCTCTTCCTCATCAGTACCTAGCACAACATCTCATGTGCCACACCTGTTGAATGGAAATATATTAGCATTGTCCTCACAATCGCTGGGGTTCAACAGTACGAGGGGCAACGGATCGTCTCACAGCAACAACTCTGCGGCTACATGTCAATCTAGTGATGATGATGATAGTGGTCTCAGTATCACTCCAGATAAGGTCAATACTTTTGCAACACAACAGTCAATGCTTGGCCCTGAACAACCCCAAGGGGCCACATCTAGCAGTGCAATGGTAACATCAGCTTCTCTTAACCATAATGTGATATCTTTGCCAACCGACTCAGTAGGTAGGGTAGAAACCAAGCACAATTCTGGACTGGATGGTGTAAAATGGGATGATGTCCCTCCTGCGGTAAGGGCCTTGCTTGAGCAGCAAAACCAACAGCTCAAAGTTTTACAGCAACAAATTCAAATGCTCCTCCACAATCAGTCCCAGCAGTCAGCCTTCTCTGTAAACCAGTCCCAACAAGCAAGTTCTGTAGTAAATTCATCCCCCCAGGCTGTGTTGTCCACTCCATGCTGCCGATCAGCTTCTGGCACCCAGACACAGTACTCTCACAATCTTACAGCAAGCCATGATAAAACAACTGAAACTTGCTCTATAGGGGTCAATACAACTATCTTAGAGGACAGCAATTGTGGACATAATTCAGTCGACAGCCACTCAGTCCAAACTAGCCCAGTGAAGACTTTTGGACACTCAAACTTTTTTCTTTCTCCAGTGTTAGGAGATAGATCAAATAATTGCAACTCCAATGAAGGTATGTTTACAAAAAATAATTGCTGTAGAAAATGCAAAACTGAAGCTTAATATTTTAACAAATCAAAATTCTCTAGGTATATGAATTTTTTTTTCTTCTTTTGCTTAGTTAGTTTTGAACTCAAAATTTTAAGTTAATGAATTTTGACTCTCTGAAATTGAATTTTGTAAAAATAAAGTATTAATTTTTAATGTTGCCTTTAGAACTAGATTTGAAAAACTTTCCTTCTGTACTATAGCAGTTTCAGTTCTCCACCGCCTGTAAGGTTTATAAAGATAAACACTCAGCAGTTAAGTGTATTTCAGAACCCATACAAAGGATCTTTGACCTATAGAATCATTCATTTTGAACAAGGGCTGAGTGAGAGAGAGTTGTTAACAATGGTGATAAAGCAGAAAATTCTTTATGTAAAAAAAGCTTTACTAGCAGTGACAATAAAGCACACAATTTTATGAGTAACATAAATCTGATTCCTTGTGTGTTGAATCACCCATATTCATATTTTCATAACCATTTTTCATTCGATGCAATTTAAGAGATCTTGCTGTAAGTAGGGATTTATAAAGTTAACAAGGTCATGATAAAATGTGTTATGGATAGTCCCAGAGCCAGGCCTTATTTTATCAATTGAAGCTGTTGCAAGTGCAACCTAATCTGACTAAACTGAATTTGAACAGGGTCAGTCAAGTGATTTTTTTTCTCTTTGCATTTATAGTCTTATTTTATGATTTTAAAAGTGTAACTATTTTAATCAATGAACTGAAATAGAATGTAATATATGTAAAGCCAGCCTACATTTGTTTGTCTTGCATATTTAGCAATGCCTGCCACTGGAAACACACCGTCAGAGCTCCAGCACCACAGCCATCCTCCTATATCCAGCACCACTTATGAAACACCAGGAGTGATCTCACGAAGTAAGATGAGAGGCAAGCAAAACTCTCCAACCAGTCGTAAAGATTTCACTGACAAGGAGGAGAACTCAGAGGAAGGACCAGTGGTCAGCCAGAAGGATCTTGTCTCAGTCATGGCTGGACTGCCCATACAGGACCAGACTGTTAACACTGTAGCTTCAGAGTTGGTGGTTGATATGCCAGATTATGCCTCATCTGTCAATGATGGGTGAGTGCAATGCAGCACACAGGGAAACCTACATAACAATTAAAACAACAATTCAGCAGGGTTTCCTTTTTTAGAAAAAAAAAATTGGGTTTGGCAAATTAATTTGTTGTATGAGCTGAAAGTTATTGTTTTTTTACTTCCATCTGTAGCTAAACTTAGTTCATCTTTGTTCCAAATCACAAAATAGGGCAACGAAAATAACGAATTTTAAATGGATTACAAGGTAGAGGAAGTGCATTCCAGACCTAAGAAATCTTGAACTGAGAATATGAATTTATTGCTATGGTCAGCTAGGTACAATAAGATCTTATATAGCTATATGTATAGATTACCAAAACATTCTCAATTTAGAAAAAAAAAAGAAGTTTGAGCAAGTACAAGTACTCAGCTGATGTTAACCAGCCAAGTTTGCCAAAAATAATCTTTTACTCGCTACTTTTTGCAACTTCACAAATCCACATGATTTAAATTTATTTTAAATTAAAAATTTTACATTTAAATTTATGCAAACTTTGAATCAATCTACTATTTTATTAAGCTTGCTTACTATTTTATGCTTTATATATGTATTATATGAATTTCTTTATTTTTTTTTGTACATTAAAAAGCTTGTCTGTTGTTTTTTTTTACATTTTTTGTGTTATCATATTTTTTGCTCCTTTGACAAATTTCCCAGAGTGAATTTTGATCGGAGTTTTAGTCCTCCCAGCGTCAGCAAATGCTATGGACAGGATCAGGTATTGATTTTGTTAATTTTTTTTCTATAAAGAGTACACATAATCAGTTTTGACTACTTAAAAAAGCATTGTTTCATGGCTGTTTATTGCTAGAAAAATTTTCAGACTTAGGAATCAAATAGTTTCTTCAAAATATGAGAGCCGATTTTCCATAAAAATATGGAAATCCGTTTTTTCTGTTATGTTTCGTACAGACCCATATTTTCATTTTGATCAGTACAAGTTCGTAATTTTGATTCCGTAATTATTCTCCATTTTTCCTCCAACATTAAGGTGAAACAGACCAAGTACGGAAAGCATGTTTGTTATTGAAAAATGTGACATTCTTATTTCTGGTTTTGCGGTGTATATCGGGTTCCAAACATTAATAATCGATAGACATTCTCATTGAAAATTATACCAAAAAACATCTGTCGATAGCAAAATTTAAGTTACAAAGCGATACCAACCGTTGAGTGGATGAATACTGTGTTGTTCTTTCGCTCTTGCGGGAGCTTCATTCTCCATTCCTGTCCAGCATTAAGAGCTGTAATTTTCTAGATCTTGTAGACTACTAATCTCTAGCTTTATCAGAGTTCAGACCATTGATGCACATGATGTAGGCTATATCTAGACATAGATTTTGGATCTAAATTCTCATCTGGAAATTAGATGCCAACAGTGCTTTTTGTAATCAAGGAAGTATAGCTCAACTAATCTAGATCTATTGTAATCTGGACCCAAGCTGCTAATATATATATATTTGTTTTTAACGTAGATCTAGATTAGTCCAGATATTATAGCTAGCGCCTATTTTGGCAATCTTAGATATGAATAGCTAGATTTAGATCCAGCTCTAACTGCAGTATGATGGCCATGTCATAGTTGAAAAGACTTGATGTCAATTGCTATGTTCCAAAGTTAACAATCAAAAGTAAATAACCTAAACTGAGTAAAACTAAAAGTCCATCACTCCGAGTAGGCTATATCATGAGTTACATGTAGTGGGTAGTCATAGGCCCAGGTGTAAGAGGATATTTTCCAAAAGTTATCTTATTGACTTACTGCATCGAGGTCTAGAATCTATATGCTAGATAAGTCTTGGTCATATAACTCATAAGCAGTTCTAAACTAGTTATCTGTCCTAACTGTTAGGGCAAGTTTATAATTTTATAATTAAGGATTAAATATTTAAAGGTAATAAGTAGCCTAGTTAACATTTCTGGAAAATAATTTGTATAAAATTCAGACAAGTGGGCTTATCTAGCTTTGATGCTAATTCTAACAAGTAGCATGCAAACCCAATGCACACTTCGATTCTTGCACTACTGATCATGTCGTTAGTCGCGAAAAGTTCAGTATTTTTGTTAAACATGGAGTTGGCATCCCTCATATCTTTAAACCAGTCAAATTGAGTCTTAAGTCGGAAAGGTGGTCATCTTGGTATCACAGACAAGCTTATTTTCCCTACTTTCAACCATAACAAACAGAAAAGCTCTATTATGTTTTTCATATGTTATAGCTGTTTGAATTTGGCAGGGTTAGGACTTGTTAAATGTCAGAAAAGGGAGAAAATAGCATTTAAAGTTTAGACAATTATTAAGGTTTAGAGGCCTTAGCAACCGTACTGACTAAAATTAAACACTTAAAACCTGACATTTCTACATGAATTAGAGGTGAAAACTGATTAGAAATGGTTTTAGCACCAATATAAAAAATTTGTAAAATTTTGACTTCTGAACACTCACGAAACTTTGAAAACCTGTATATCAAAACTAAGCTATTCGACTTGTGACTCTTTTGGACTGAATGCGAGACATATTTAGGATTTCGTGGTCAGAGGAAAATTTATATTTATATTTCTGCAAATGTCTACGGGTAGGCCTATCCTGTTCTTTTTATTTTAATATAATAGCTTTTGAGGGAGGGACAGAGGTAATTTTAAGTGTTAATAGGTTATTTTCCTATATCAGTAATGGCAGTACTAGTGTACCATGTAGTCAAGTTAAGGAGCTGTATTAGTTCAAACATAGTGTGCTAGATAAATATGACGAATATTGTTAGATATTTTCTGATAACAATTTTTTCCTCATACGTGAGTTCTGTGTATTTTTTCTGTTTAGGATGACTCATACTCCACTGTGGCAGAGGACGCTATGGATCCAAAACAATATTACAACCAATTAATGGTAAAGACCTTCTTTTCCTTATTTTTATTTTCAAGATAAGTGTTAGTTTTTAAAAGGTAGGGTAAAAAGATTTGATATCAGCTCCGAAAATTTTTCCTTCCATTGCTACATCTACACACAGCTTGAAACTGTCTACAAGTGAAAACCACTTCTATGCCTGAAGTTGTTAGACAAATAATAGATCTAAATAACTATTTAAAAACGTCTGAATACCTATGTTTTTCAGAAATATGTGATGTGGCTCTTGTGACCATATCATATAAATATTCCTACATATTTCTGTATGGGAGCATTTTGCAAATCTGTTGTATCTGAATATGTGATTGAATATTTGTTTGTAAAGCACCTAGATCCAGCTTCTGTTGGAACAGGTGCTCTATATATACCGTTATCATTAATATTATATGATAAAGGCAAGCTATAGCTAGAGTAGATAGACCAAGCTGCGGCCATTCCGTAGAACTCTGATTCTGATTACTTTATAGGCCCCCAGCACGTGTGAGTAGCTTCCCTTTGCTAATGTGTATGCCGCATGCATTCTACAAGTCTATCGGTACAGTCACTTGGGTTCAGGAGGTCAAGGATCTTTGAACTGTGTAAAATTTCCCTTCATGAAATTCCAGCTAAGAAGAGTGATTAAGCCCGGCCAGATCTAACCGCAGCCAGTTTGCACAGCTGAGTGCTTTTGAGGCCCACAGCTTCCCTTCACCAGTGTGTAATATTTATCTAGACCTAGATTATTGAATTGTTGACCCCTTTACAACTTGAACTTTAATCTGAAGCGATCATAAGCTTTAATTATACAGCTGGCGGCACTGGGGGCATATTTATGCCGCGCCCAGGGCAAGTGGCCGCATTAGAGTTATCTTGTTTACACCATTCAATAGCAAGTCAGCGTAACATCAAAGGAGGAGCATTGCTGTAACTGTGGGCCCTGACTGCTGCCACGATAGGCCATGAGCAGACCAATCAGAAGCCGGCTACAACTATGATATCAAGTTATGTCTAGTGAAGCCTCGTTGCTGCGGTTGATCTTTTGTTTCAGTGCCATGTTTTCTAACTAATCTCAGAAGACTCCAGGGCTGTTTCCTTCTTGACAAAAAACTTAGATATATAGCTGACCCATGGGCTGTCGCAGAATGGCCCAAAACAATTGAAAATAATATCAAATTTGTAACACAAGAATAATCCCTCTAATGTAGTTTTTATTGAAAGTTAAAATAGACAAAAAATCCAAATTCTTTAAGTGAATTGTGGGGGTGGGTACTATTTGGCTGGAAAAAAGCAAAAGCTTAGCTAAATGGTATTTTACACTATACTCAAAATGACCTCTAGGATGGTATATTTTGTTGTCAAAGAAGTGCAGAAAAGTAAATTTTCTTACATGGTGTCAATTAATGGAAGCAACTCAACATGTGCAAGCTCATAAACTTCAAGTTTTATCGAGGGCTTGATCTTAGGCACTAAAGGTAGAGAGCAAACCACCAAAGTACAGAATACGAATAGTCTTTCGCTATTGTTGTCATCTTTGTCATTGTGAGTTTTTAGATAAATCAGGACAAAAATGAACTCAGAATGCCTTTTGTCATGGTGAACTGGCAAAACCAAAAATCTGTCTACAAGAATAAAGTGAACACATCCATTTCCAATTGTTAAGTCTTTTAAATTTTTAAAATTCCTTTTGATTTTAAATATTTTCATTTTACCTGATACTTCTCATCAATTTCAGAACAATATCCAAATGTTTTTGACCAATGATAAGAATCGAGAGGCTGATTTGTCTGACGCACACCTGGATACTGGAACTGCTCAAAAGACTGGATCCCCCACGCGGTTTGTATTGCATTGCATTTAAATTTTAAACATAAATTTCAATGCACACTGAATCTTTTTATAAAATTCTGTGATGTTTTCTAAAAGCATTTGGGGGCCTAGATAGCTCAGTTGGTAGAGGCCTCGCCCCGTGGCCAAGAGGTCGTGGGTTCGAAACACAGCCGAGCACAGTCCGGGCCCCTACTGGTTGGGTCGGTGTCAGTATAATGTGACCGGCTGAGGCTAAGTCATGGTATCCCCGCTAGTCTCTGGGTGGCAGCCCGTAAATTGTCATTGGGACCCAAGCCCTGAGAGCACCTTTGAAGTGGAATTTGGCTTGTAAAAATACCCCTCAATCAATCTAAAAGCATTTATCAAACAGTCATAATGCCTGCCAGCCTGTTCATACAGTTGAGCATGATATCTTTGAACTTTGATTTTTTTAAATTAGGTCTTCTTCGAACTTCTTTGTTTTTCTCTCCCAATTTCCTCTTGAATCCCATGTAATTTCCGCTCTTTTTTTTTAAATTTTTTATTGACAAATAAAGATCAGGACATTACAAAGGCGAGAAAGAGAACAGTGGCCAGTTTTGACATATTGTTTCAGCAATAATAAGAGAAGCATATCTAAAATTATCTTACCATTCATGAAAATTATATAGATCACTTGAACAAAAAGTAAATTAATAATAGTATTATTAATAGTAATAATAATCCATTAAATCTGGACGAAAGTTGGTAATAAAGATGATGGTGCTAACGATGCTGTAGGACTGTGAAAAAATGTTGACTTTAAGCAAGGGTTTCTCTTAAAGGTGTTGACTTGAAGTGGATTCCACTGTATTTGATTTTGCTGCTAACCATTTGTGGGTCCTCAATACATAGGATGTGCTTCTGTCTGGCCTGAAACCACTGTGACTATGTGCGAGATATTGCTCTACAGTGAGTCTTATTCTATCAAGTGTTATAAGGGACAGGCTTTTTCTAATGGTGTTTCTAAAAAGAAGTGTTATTGGCCTTAGGTTATTTGGTGGTCCTTTAGCTTTTCCAGGTTTTTGGATGGCAATAAATACCCCAGAGTTAATGTCCAGGGCTTCATGGTTTCAAATGCATTATTTATAATATTGGCAATTGTTTCGTCTAAAATGGGTGGGTCATATTTGATAAGCTCAGACTGAATCTGGTCTTATCCAGAGGCTTTGTTGTTTTTAAGCCGGTTGAAACTTTTCCTTACTTCATCTTTTGAGACAGGTCTTCAAAGCACTCTGGGTGTTCCTTGAAATGGTGTTATATCTTTGTTGGTTTCGTCTTTGAATTTGTTTCTGAAATAGTTTGCTACAGTCTGTAGTATTTTGTTGGGATTGGTTATTATTTTCCCTTTGTTGTCTTCAACTTGGGGGTTTTCATATATTTTCGGGTTTAGAGCTTTGACAGCTTAGAACATAACATTGGTACTTTTAGCATTGGCTATAAGTGTAAAGTCCTAGATCTAGGCCTAATTGTAAAGTCTGTTGCTGATCTAAACAAGCTTTTACAATGGAAATGAACAGAAAGGGGATAAAAACAAGTTCTTGATGAGGTGGACAAAGGAAAACTTTCTACAATGGAAATCTTGAATGAAATATGAAATTCCCAGGTCAATGCTTTCAGATTAAGACAAAAAAAGAGTGAAGATTGATAAGACAGATTGGCAATCAGACAAGATCTGCCAAACATTTGTCGATAATGCGGTAAGCCTTGTTTGTTTGGTGTAAGCAGGCTAGGGGCATATCTTTTCCTTGTGCCTGTCCTGATCCTATGGTCTTATTTGCTGAACTATTAAAAATTTGATTAAAATAGCCATTGAAATTAGAAGTTTTAACACTCTTTCCACTTCTGAGGAAAACATGCTGGACTGGATTTGAATTCACCATAGTACAGTAGATGGTCACAATTTTTTTCGAAAATTCCCCTCCAATAAATTGAAAAGTAAAAAATTTTCCAACAAGAGTTGGTAATATAATAAACATATCAAAATCAGATCACAGTTTGCTGCAATCCATAAATTTTTTAGATCCTTCTTGTACAGTTGAGTCCTCCTAAGATGAACTTGTTTAAGGGGAAATCTGTCTGGGTGTAGGTTTATTTAAATTTTTTTTCCTGAGCTAACATTTTACTTCTTCAGTCTAACCCTCTGCAGTCTATTTTATATAAATTAAAAAACTTCTTTTTATCCAAAAACCGTAGTAAGATTAAAATGACTCAGCCTATGTGGAATTGAGAATCATAGCAAAAGTGTTTTGAGAAAAGTCCCTTTTAGCAAAAAGTACTGGAAAAAAAATGTAAAATTAACCTCTTACCACAATCTTTACATGTTCTGGAAGAGGCTTACCTATTTTCTTTCTATAACTTATCTGAACCTCTGATTTTGTTCCAGTGGTCTTCTAAGAATTTCTCAAAGGATTAGACAAACCTCGCTTATTGGGATAAACCATTGGTAACAAGCAGTTTATCTCAAGTGGACTCTGCTGTGTAACAAATATGTTTGTTTATTTTAAAACAGCTAATCTTAATACTCTAGTATATCAGTATATGATGATGAGATATTATTATATTTTCAAAGAGAAGCAGATGTAGAAGAAAATGTAGGCCTACCACTACCAGATGCCATGTAGAAAGAAATTTTGAATAAAAAAAATCATCATTCTTTCCAAATCCAGCATTTCATAAACACTCTTTTGAAATTGAAATTGGTCTGTTTTTCTTGTCTAGATCTGGAGGTGACAGCTCTACCAACTCGAGCATGATCCCACGCATCAACTATGTATCTATGATGTTAGGGAACAGCTTGTGTGGTAGTCCAGTGAGGGGAGGACTGGCATGGGATCTTGACCCTGGTCAATCGATGGAGATCAACGCTATGGCGATGAAGTACCTCAGTGATGAGCAGCTTACTCAGATGGCTATGTTGAGGCAGATGCAAAGCAGCAGCAGCGATGATGCTCACCACAAAAGAACTGCTAGAGCTCTTCAGAAGGTGATGGAAAAACATCCCCATACACCAAACTCACTTTCCTTGGCAGATGTATCTCAGCTGGGAATTTCTCCTAACAACATGACCATGGCTACTCAGAAGTATTTAGAGAAGCATGGATTGTTGGGTAATAGTGATTCAATGTTGGTTACACCTGGGAGAGGTGCGGGCAATAGTGAGATATCTATGTTTGATCATTCTCTCAAACTAAGGACTGACTTTAGCATGGCTCAAAGCAATTCAGGTAAGAGTACTTCAAGCTCAAAAAGGGGTGGAAACAAAGGCCTTCACCAGCCTGTTTCACCAGTGAAATCCCCGCTCAGACAGCATGTGATAAACACCTCTTTAAACTATGCAAAGCAAGACAGCCCTCAGAAGCTGGATGGGTATTTCAGACCAGTGCAGGGGTCAAATGTTAATGCCTCACCAGCGATGAGGCAACTTGACTCTAAACAAATCGGATCATCTGGTAATGTAAAAGGTATTAAAACTTGTCCTGTCCAGGAAAGACCAGAACAGGTTCATTCCCCTCGCCAGAGATTGTCTCGGAGACAGATTGCAAATCTTCAACAAAATGATTCTGTATCTACCGATGATCCTGACGAGGAAAACATACTTGACATTGCCAGGTTAAAACAGATGCCAAAACTTTTGTAAACTCCATAAAATATCCAGGGATGTAAATCTTTCAGATTTCTGAATGATTTCAACTTTTTTTTTACTGTTGGGATTTCAGCTAATTTTTATTTGTTACTATTTTCAATTGAAAAAAAAATTCATGTAATTCAACACCTCTTGTCTAGTGCAAGTTATTCCTAAGTCCGATAGGCCTAATGGACCTTCTCCTCTTCCTATAGTTCTATTTATAGAAATTTGTCATGCACATTTCATGGTGTTTTTT
>BMAT01013784.1:189317-199410 GCA_019649035.1 Elysia marginata | reverse complement strand
CATAAAAATATTTCCTGCTTTTTTCTCATGAGCTGCTTGCATCCCTGCACATTAATATTTTAAATGAAGAGAAAGATATGACATGATACAAGTGTTGATGACTAAACCCTTATAAAACCTGTAAACACCTTTGTCCATGATCTTGAATTTTTTTCTTTTAAGGTTGGCCTACTTGCAATTGAAAAAAAAATGGAACACTTCAAAAATTGATGTGGATTGTAGTGGGAGCAGTTCGTTTTGTGAATTCAGTAATGATGATTGAAACAATACAATAATATATACTAGTTTTAAAAAATTTTTATTCTGAGTAAATTCTCTTTTCAGATTTTTAGGTTCTTAAACTTAAATGAATGGAATTTAATATATGGTTCAGGCATTATGTAAGTCAAATATAAGTAAAGTTTCCAGATAAATACCTTAAAAAGAAAAGTGAATAAAAAAATGTATTAGCTGTTCTTTGACATAAAAAGGGTATTCAACTATAGGGCCTATGTAAAACTGCTAAGTCTGGAGCGGCCATAAAGAGACTTGTTTGCTATAGATCTAACTTCTAATTGAGATACAAAGTATCAAATTAAAAGGCTATGTTGATTAAGCCAATGCAAAAACTGCAACAAAGGCTTGCATAACTTCTGTTTAATTCATTTTAGAATCAGGAAATGTGAGTTTGTAAACCATTCAACTTTTTTTTTTACTTCCTAATTATCAGTGCCTATATTTATCAAAGTGCCAAATTTTATGTACAGGACATATTCTATAATATAATGATATATTTATTCAATTAATACTTTTAAAATAGATAGCCTGTAGATGCTCAATTACATACATGTAGATAGAATATTCCTATCTTTTCACCTTATATACTATGAAAAAATATAATTCTCTCGATATTATTAATGGCTCCAGATTTTGTCATGATGTAGCTGTTTATGTCACATGTTATTGTATGGCATTTGACCTGATAAATCTATCAATCAGTGATTTATAGATTTGCATTTCTGTAACAGGGAAATATTATTTTTATTCTTCTAGGTTCCTTTACATTGTACTTGTAGTTGTGTTGTTGATCGCCTGTTTTCTTGTTATTGAAATAAAAATCTGTGACCTACCTTTTAATTTTAATTTTGTATTTTTTGAAAATAAATCAAGAGATTAAAGGCTTTGATTTATTACATTGCCAACCAAGGCTTATATATAATTTATCAATCAGCACTTCCCTTATTCCAACAATGAGTAAAATGGGTAACCCAGAAATAGAGAGAGAGAGATAAGATGTGAACCATGTACCTTCATCTGAGTCTGAGGTAACAGTGCTACCAACTAAGCTATCGCTTCTGGTGACAATGGGGCAATTACAAACAACATTATAATTACTTTTCTGATACTTTCTCATTGAACTTTACAGTTGAAGATTGGGGTGATCTAGATCTTAAGTATCTCGATCCAGACTCTACGTACAATCTAGATCTCTAGACAAAAAAGTCTAAATTCAACATATTAACCAACCTGCATAGATTGTATTGTAGTTCTAAATTCAGATCAAGATCTAGATCCGTAGAAGTGAGAGAAATACCAAGCCTCTTCCGTAAGCGAATATAATCACGTGACATGAAATGGCTGTTGTTAAAAGATGGAGTATTTCATCCGAGTTAATATATGTTCTGACACCTGCCGATTATTTCATGTGCTCATCTGGTCATTTTTTATTCTCAAAATCAAAGCAAAAAAAATTCAACCTGTATTCAGTGAAAATTTGAAGCAAATCGGTTCCATAGTAAGGTCTGGATGCAATTCTGGGATGAATTTTATTTAATATAAGATACGGTAGTCGTTTGAAGTTGGCAGGGTTAGGTCTTGTAAAATTTCAGAATAGGGAGAAAATGTCATTTAAAGTTTAGACTACTAATAAAGGTGTTAAGACCTTAGCACCCGTAGCAGCCACACCAACAAAAATTTTGCACATAAAACAAGAAATTTCAACATGAATTAGGTGTGAAGACTGTTAGAAATGGTTTTAGAGTCAATATCTAAAATAAAAAAATTTTGACATCTGAACACGCACTAAAGTTTAAAAGCCTATATCTCAAAACTAAACGTTTCTACTTACAACTGATTTGTACAGAATCTGATACAAAATAGTAGGGCCTACATGTAGCTTTGTAGGTCAACCTTGTACACCTGTAAAAAAACATGCAGTGTGCAAGAACAGGTATAAAAAATTAGGCCTCTATGTTGGAAACTTTCAAAATCGGAGTCTGATAATGGGGATTTCTCAAAATTCAAAGTTTTCTATTGTGAGGTTCTTATTTCCCCTTTGGCTTTGTTAGATTTGAACTCACAATTCGAAATTCATATGGTTCAATTCTCTTTATTCAAAGTTTATATTGAGGCTTACAGAAAGTTTTCCTACTAATCCCAGCAGTTTTACTTCTCCAAAGCATGAGTTTCAAGATAAACACTTAGTGCACAAAATTGCCGTCCAAGAGGCTACACTGAGGTGTCACCATCCTTAACACCCAAATAATAAGTTTGTTTCTGCATTTATGCAAAGGTAGGGCAAGAGAGGACAGTGCTATAGAACTGAGAACAGCTTGGTAAAATAAACCTGGTCCTTTGAGTATAATTCAAATCCTCTTAATTGGATGTTTTTCTTCATTCTTGTGAGATTTGAATTATGGTTTTCCATTTCAGTTTCACCCATTTTCATAGTTTTGTACATTGTACTTTATTAAAAAATGGTTGGCAACTGGGTTAAATTTAGCTGGGTCTAGAGATAATGGTAACTTTGGGGCAACTGCTGAATTGCAGCATTGATCCCTTAAATTAGATCTCCATCTAAACTTGATTGGGTTTAAAGCTGGAATCTCTGGGCCTACAAAATTACACCAATTTAGGGGAATGCCAGTTTTAGAAGGTGGTAAAACTAAACTTAGGTCTAGTATAGAATAATGATTAGAGACGTCACTTTTCAGCTATGCTTCTTTTTTTTCATTTGTTTTTTTAAGCCTGAGATTTATACTCAAAATTGAACAAGAGATGTAGCACCAGAATTTTCAGTTATTTTCAGACAATCTGAATGACATCCCTATGATACGATAGTCAATCTTTAAAATACAAAAGTTTTTTGCTCTCAATGCTACAGCTCATTATCATCATTTTACTTTTAGTTTTGTGTGTCAGCTCTGCTTTGATTCGTTGCTGTTTATTTCTATACAGGTCAAGTTAGTAAGTGTGAATAAAAATAGGATTTACAGTCAAGTCCAACATTTGTTTGATTCAAATTGTATTCAGAGTGGCATATTTATCCTTCTTTTGTAATATACGCTGATCATTCGATTTTTGGACATAAAGTAAAATGAAGTTCTTGTCGGGTTCAAAATACATGCGTCTAGACTAGATTAGTTAATTCAGTGAATTTTTTCACTGAAATTCTGCACCTACAAAACTAATGGTTTAAACAGATTTTTCTAGATGTAACCATGGAAATATTTGAAGAAAAAGAAAATAAAAAATAAAGTACACTTCGCCAATACAGCACTGACAGGTCATCTGTTGTAGACTAGCCTATAACTCTTGTAGCGTTCAGCTCAATCATGCCTTTCCCCTCCCCGTTGGTTTACCCCTTTGGCCAACACCTTGTTGGATGGTTGCAGTGTGATAATTGCTAAGAGTAAGACATTACATCAGTCATAATCTTAATGTTCTCGTCTTAACCTTGTCAAATTGTGTAGTCTAGGGAAACAAATAGGTTTTTATCATCACATTTTAAGTTTAACTCAATTCAAGGGAAGTAACCAGATCTAGTAATTTTTACTACTTTTTTTAAGTGCATGCATCCCCTAAATAAATGCACGCTATTTGATCCTCCCAAGTGCTGTGCGTTTAACCCAATACAACTGTATTATATGTACCGGTATATCATCAAAATAAGACTCTCAAAGTCAGACATATTCTCACATTTTAATGTCTAATAACTGTAGTAACACCTGTAACTTTAATGCGCACATCACAATGCACAGTACAATTCAGGGTTGCTTTTTTTTTTTTAATAATTTGCCACTAAAAAAAAATTAAAACAAGCAGCCATAAATTTTACACCATAAATAATGACCTAATTACTAAATTAGTGTCTCATACCAACAAGAACAATGTTTAACACATGTACAGAAACTTAAAATATATACATGTAGTTTACTGTCAAATGTAATGTATTTTACTCTGTGCAAAACTCTAGACAGATCATTTTAATATTCAGAAAAATACACAATATCACATGCAAGTAACAACCAAATATCTTATTGCAATCACTGAAATCACTCTGATGAGTTGTCATGCTTATCAGTTTCATGAATTCTGTCACTTTCAAGCGTGAACCTAAATATTAAAGTTGCTGACAAACTCAAAGCAACCAGAGTTGACAGAAGAAACCTCAGATTCTGGAACCACCTTGGATAAGATGCAGTGCCAGTGTCCTTTGCTCCAGCATAGATGATCCCGCATGTCATTATCAAAAAACTTGTTGGATTTGGAGATATCAGTACAGCAGGCCACGCTACAAGGGGAAGCAGAATGCTGTAGCTTAGAGACTCCAGAGATGCTTTCTCTGGTCTGTTTAGATGGTTGCCCCATGAAACTCCTCCTAAGAACGACAGAATGCATGCTCCATACACAAGCTGTGCTTGGGCGATTGTAGGATTAAACTCTCCAGTCAGATACATATATGAAGGTGCCGACATAAAAGGAATCAAACCTCCCAAGCCATATAGCATGTATGGCCCTGGTGTCGAAATTACACTGCGGAGACTGAAGAATTCGAATCCACCCTTCGTCTTGGCACTAGATGTTGATTTGCCTTGAAATCGAAAAATGTGTGAAGTCTTGCCATGACTAGCTTTATTTACAATCCTGGTGCTGTGAAACATTTGCACAGGCACTTGAATGGTAGGTTTGCTCAACCTCTCATAGATGGCAGCTGAGCTCAGATGTAACATTGTTCTCTGAAGGGACTGTGAATTATTGGTAATTTGTTGTCTGACATGATGAATAGAAGTGCAAAAACCCACTCTATAGTTCTGGGTAAAAATCAGGCGAAACATCTTGTAGTGAACGTCACTTGGCCAACCTGAAATGACCAATTTGACAAGAAAGAAAGGGGCCAAGTTTGTTTTACATTGACATTGCAAAAATCATGATTCAGTTTTAGTCTTCCGAAAAATACAATAGAATGACAATTTTAGTTTCACAATTATTCATTAACCTTCACCGCCACTCGTGGGTGAAAAACACCCAGAACAAAAAGTATTGAGCTTAATTTTATTGAAAATAATCCATTTTGCCTCTAAAAACCGGTTGTATTCCTCAACGGTTCATATTTCTTTTATTTTTTTTAATTAGTTCAATAAAATTAATGATAAATTATTTTTCATAATTTTTTTTTTAAATACGCATGCTGATTAAGCAGAACCCACTTGTGGGTGAAATACACCCGTATAGTCTCAATGAGCCTTCAGAGCTAAGCTGGGTGTTTTTCACCCACGAGTGGCGAATGGGAGAATTCAAAATAGATGGCTCAAAACAGGTTTTCGGGTGACAATAACCCACGAATGGTGTTTAAGTATACAAATAGCGAGTGGCGGTGAAGGTTAAATGAAGAAATATTCTGCTTAACAATTTTTTAATGATTAAATAATTTTTATAGTTTCACTTCCGAACACTAAACATGTGAACTTGAAAGTTTTAGATTCTGCAAACTTTCCATTGAGAGATGAAGACTGAGTGTTTTACTGGTTTTCAAGAAAAACATACCTTGAGACTGAGAGGTATTACTTACACCTATAGCATCTAAATATATTTGTAATACATTTAGTAACATCAGTATGAAAATTTATTCACCTCAGCTGAATTTCATTAGTGTTAAAACACCACATGTGGTGAGGCACATAGATTTTATAACATCACACCCCAATTGTCTGTTACCTGTCACTTCCTTTTTTTTTACCGCCCAATAGTTTCATTTCAAGCATTTGTAGTACTCATAGACTAGTTTAGTTGTTTAACAAAACATAATTTTCTTCATAACACTATCTAGTTTTTTGCCATTTGCATCACAGAGTGATGTCAGAGAGAATCTCTAAACATTTAAAGCCCTGTTTTTGTGCCTCCATCAAATGAGACCAAAAGTTTGGTTTACAGTCATGTATTGAAACATCTAAAATTTCCCGATGTTCAATTTAATTACAAAAACCTGTCTAAAGTGACAAATTAGGGTGACTAGATTAAACTATGCAAAACTCAAATACATGTATCATATCCAAAGAGGAACAAAAAAGTTATTGTAAATCTAGAGAATTTATGTTTCCTTCAAACGGACTAGGTTCTAGACCATACAAATGAAACAACCATTCTACCCCTACCTACATGGCTGAATCTATAATATATATAATTATGTGCATATATCCTTTCCCATGTATACGCCGTGTACCAAAAACGGTACGGTCAATCAAAAATTATTTTTTTCATTAACCAGCCCTTACCAGACATTGAAAATCTAAGAATGCCTC
The DNA here is from genome assembly GCA_019649035.1 of Elysia marginata. NCBI lineage: Eukaryota > Metazoa > Mollusca > Gastropoda > Plakobranchidae > Elysia > Elysia marginata. Next base: position 192,850 of record BMAT01013784.1, on the reverse strand, counting down.
ATTTAACCTTTTTTGCACATGCCCGAATTATTATGTATACTTACCAGAAAAAAGGCATTGTAATTAAAAAAATGATTTTAAAAGTGTTAACCCACCCTGTACGACAGTAATTCTCAACTTTAACGGCACCACAGCAAGAACTCTGAGGAATCCCTTATTTTTTTCTCTATAAAAAGTTTATTACCTGTTTATTGGGACTTGAACAGGGAGAGAATTAAGCAAACTTTAAAAAATTTAGAGTAAAAGTTTGTAGATTTTTCCGTAAACATGACAGGCAAGTCAACATAAGAGTTAAGACTTGTTTAGTGAGCTGATGGAATGCGGATCCATGAAAGTCAGTTACAGAAGTCAATGGAATGGCATCGTGCATCCACACACATAGTGTGAAAATGTAGGCTAGGCCTTATAGAAATCTGCTTTGTATCGCTTCCGATAATGTTGTGTCAATTCTTTAGGGTTCACTTGTGTTCAGCATTGCATGATTGTACACTTTCCATTTCAGCTTCATTTCATAGGCCGTATGTGCTGTTCTGTATCTTGTTTGCACTGCTGTGTTTGTTAGTTGTAGTAGTAATAGTAGTAATAGCAGTAGTGGTGGTAGTGGTGGTAGTAGTAGCAGTAGATGTGGAGTTGCAGTGGTAGCGGAAGTAGTAGTAGTAGTTGTAATAGATGGTTGGTTGTTTGAATTTTAACGTCTCTTTTCAACTACAAGGTTATAACGGAGACGGCGCTTGGTACAATTGAAAGCGTGCTGCCACTCTGTGATGTAAGGAGCGCTTGCATGCACCACACCCAGTCACATTGTGACTGTCCTGCCACCGGGCGGACCAGCCTTAACACTAAATCCATAATGCCAGACACGAGGTGGATCAGCTGCTAATACCAATTTTAAAGTCCTTGGTTTGACTCGGCCGGGGATCCAACCCTGCACTTACCCATCTCTGAGCGAGTGTCTTACCGCTAGGCCACAGAGCCGGTAGTTGTAATAGTAGTAGCAACGATAGCGGTAGGAGTAGAAGTGGTAGCAGTAGCGGAAGGAGCAGTAGTAGTGGTAGTATTATTAGCGGTAGGAGTAGAAGTAGTAACAGAAGTAGTACTAGTAGTAGCAATAGTAGTAATAGTAGTAGTAGCAGTAGCAGTAGCAGTACCACTAGTAGTACTAGCAGTAGCAGTAGCGATAGTACTAAAGGTAGTAGTAGCAGTAGTAGTAGTAGTCGTAGTAGTAGATAAGCCTTCAAGACAGAGTGAGCCCTATTTCTTTTACTGTATAAATCATTTAAATGTCCGGCCCAAAAATGATACACAACGGAAGATTTGTATCCAAATTTAGCTACATACGGGAAAGGACATATAAGTTTTGCAGTAAATTTGCTATGTATACGTAATTGTGTGCACTCAATGTGTGATTTTTCTATAGGTATATAATCGCCATCAGCATTACTGAAATGTGAACAAAGGAATTTATAACTTTTTTAAACAACACATTTTTTTTCCAGTTCGGAATTGCAATGTCTTGCTAAATCCTCGTCCAAACAGTTTTGGGGGTTTATTTCGCAATCAGCAAAACTGCAGTGAGAAGGGCCTTTGGAAATCTGCCAGAAATTGAAAAATCAACGACTGCGATTAAGGATGCAACTTGTAGAATTGAGTAGATGGCAAATAACTAAAAACATTTTAATAGTTTCTTCACCTTAGCATTAACTTTGATGCAGGTGGGAGAGTTACAACAGAGATCTTTAAAAAAAGGCAAGAAATTGCAAAATTAAAGCTGAAATTGATGGCTTGAACTCGAGCATAGTGGCATGCAATTACATGTAGATAGTAAATTTTAAGGGCTGTTCGGCAGCCAGAGTTTTTTTTTTTTCATAATAGGAGCTAGTTTTTGTGTTAAAAAAAATGTTTAGGGGACAAAAATCAAGAAAAAGGTTTAATACTTTATCATTTTCAACATAAGTTTGCCATGGCAACTGATTGTTGTAGCCGCCATATTGGATAAAATAGTAAAGTTTAAGTTTAACCCCTTCTTGACATAGGTTCTGTCAATTGCCATGACGTTGCAGTTTTTGGTTAGGGAAGGGATTATTTGTATATTATTAACATTGCTGAACTCCAATTATATTGTCAGAATTCAAATAACTCTGCCTTAAATATCCCTCTTACGCAGAGGAAAACATGACCTACATTGCATGACTAAGTGTCATAGAGAACAGAAAAACCCGCTGATTTGATGACGTACAACGTACGTCGTGTCTGCATATTGTCACGACAGATAGGACGTACAGCGTGGGTACGTTATATGTCACGAAGGGGTTAAGCCCTTATAAGTCAAAATCTAAGTAGGCCTTTATGGATTTGCATTCTGTAAGAAGAAATTGTTTATTACAGTCAATTCAGACACTTCAATTTGCTTACAGGATAAATAGGTCTATCGACGACGCTAATGTCATTAGTATAGTACTGTTGAAATACTGACCCACTTTGAGAGGAAAAAATCATGCCTGGATTCTGTTCATAGATTATGCATTATCATTATAGTTTGGCTTTTAACACAATCGTTCCTGGAATTATTCACTAAATCAGTTCAATATTTAGAATTCCCTATCAGCATCTGTAACTGGGTACTGGACTTTTTACTTAAAATCGTCTGCAAGTTGTCAGAAATAGCTATATTTCATCCTCTGTAACTGTTTTTGCAGCTGCTTAAACAACCAGCAACCCGCCTTGACTTGCCCAAATGTGCCCTGCATGGATTTTTTTTCTTATCGTTAAATTTTGCCAAATAATTTATCAAAAGTTGCCAAATGCTTTAAAACTTACAAAACCTTAAAATTGATTTTTTTCCTTGAAAGTGCATTCAAAAATCAAAATTATGTTTAAAATTATGTTCTTTTTAGTTGCCTTATGTCAAAAAAAAATAATAAATAAAAATGTTCAATGACCCGATTTAGACCCACGTTGTTTGATTTTAATTTTTACACATTAGGTATCTACAAACACTGATAAAAAAAACGAACACAATTAACATTTTCTAAGACCATTTAGATCTAGATTTAGAAATTAGAGGAATCTATAATTTTTTTTAAACTAAAAGCAAAAATGAGGACGATACATACGGTTTGACAACACCAAAGAACAGACTTAATCCAGTGCTCTTGATGCTGGCCTGAGACAAACTGGACCGGTGGACCCTCCAAATGATAAACTGTGACAAACTGGACGCCCCCCTTCACATAAAATAAAGAGTACATAGACACTCACTACCTACACCCTGTTTGTCAGATTCTTCGTCAGACCCTCCAACGATAGAAATTTTGGTTCGATTCTTACCTCTAGAATTCGTATCCAAACATAAACTGGATTTTCAAGGTCTTGATAAAGATGGCATTGGTGTTAGCTTAGGCAGTTTTGGGAAAATGTTTGGCTTTCGGCCTTCAGCAAAGTTTTGATGCTTCAAGATCATTGAACTTTCGCTTTCGTTTCACTTGCTCTGGTTTTATTTAAGAAATCTTAATAAGCAAGTCAATTGTTTTGAA
>BMAT01013784.1:175795-189272 GCA_019649035.1 Elysia marginata | reverse complement strand
GATAAAGTCTTTTGCCAACTATTTATCGACACAAGATTGAATACAGCCTAAGAACCTATTTATTTCGAGTAATTCTTTACCTAATAAAAAAATTTACAATGGAAATTATTTTTCTTATTTCACGCAATTTAAAAAGATAGCATTTCGTTTTATAACGCACATCAACCGATTCAATTTTTTTAAGAACAAGATGGCCGTCTAGCAACTTATAAACAAATGTATTGCTTCTGGCACCGAACGAGTTGAAAATTCAGATCTTGCAGCAATTAGGTCTAGATTTATCTGCAGACAATAAAGACAAATTAAATTCTCAAACATAAATAGATTTAATTGAAAAATCAAAATGGGCTCTGCAAAACAGCAAGCCTCAATTTCACGTGTTATGAATATACTTCAAGAGTGGGACAAAGGTGCAAAAGCTGTTAGAAGAAAAATCTTACAGGACTTCGTAGAACAAAATCAAAACAAAACTGGCCCTGAACTTGAACAAGAATTTGCTCAAGCTGCTAGTTTGTTTTTGACTAGATTGACTGCATGGCTTCGGCTCTCGTATCCTTTTGATTTTTTAAAAATGATTTGAGGGATGATATGGTGAAAAAAGGATGGGCCTAATGAAAAAAGCAAAAATAATCTAAAAAGGATAATTCCTCGCTCTGGGGATTGAGGTGTGAAGTATTGGGGTTCATTATCTTAGAAAGGCAACTTTTGTCAGGCTCAATCATCAATGTTCTTTTTAAGTGCGGAAAGTGGCAGCATACCAATGTTTTAGATGCCTTGTTTAAAGTCAGACTGAGTGTGCTTATTAAATAAAAGTAAAATAAAGTGCTTTTTATATAGACCTTAATCCACCAGTATGCCCAAAGTGGTTTACATGGGTTCCCTTGACCGGCTATAACCAACCAAAGTACCTTCTGAATTCACACAGGAGCAGCAAATAAAGTACATCACTCTAGCACTCCAACAAGATCTTCCACTGCCTGTAGTCGGGTATGCCTTTAAGGCATGATTGTGGCAAAGAAAATGTGTATGAATATCCTTTCTCAAGGACTAAATGTGCACCTGTCAAAAGCAGGACTCGAACCCCTGACCTCTTAGTCCGAAAACCGAGCGTCTACCACTAGACCTTGACACCACACAGTATGTAGTTTTTTTTAATAGTTTTCAGTATCCATTAAAAAATAATTGCAGATAACTGGTGCAAATGCATCCCGTGCAGGTTTAGAGCTTTGAAGTTGGGAGGGCAAGAAAAATTTTATAAGATCAAGGCAAAATATATATACTAAATTAATTTATCCTACCATCATTATACCTTTCATTTGTTAACTTTTAAAAAGCATTTAAGAAACAAAAGCACTTGAAATTTGTTTATTTTTTTTGTTAAAGTTATTATCTTTGTATAGTTATTAACTGCTTGACTTTATAAGTTACATGACAGGCAACTGCTTGAATGAGCTGCTCCAATCTATAACTATTTTCTTGTCGGCATCCAGTGGGTAAGAATAATGAAAATATGTTTTCTTCAATTTTGTTTGCATTTCAGGAACACTGTTTACGTTTCACATAGACTTTGTAGTGAAAAAAGTCCGATAGATTTGAAGGCAGTAGAGCTCTTACTAGACAAAATGCTCACCATGATCGTTTTTACTCTTCATAGTTAGTCTTACATCTTGATCAGGTGTACACAAACGGATTTGTATTTTTAAAACTTTTTTTCATTGACCATATCTTTTAACTGTCTACTGAATTCATTTTCAAAATGTTTTTAGAAACTTGGGAAATGTATTGAATTTTAGTTCCAAAGAGAGAGAATTTATTTAACTCTACAACAATGGCCTGACACTGTCAACGTCTGGTGCACCATTTTATATCCACGGATGGACGCTGACAGCGTCCGATGTATAGTCAAAACTAAGAAGGGGAGAAAGACCATGTACGAATAAAACTATGAAATAGTTCGACCCCGGATGCTGATTATATTAGATTGAACTTCCAAGAGAAGCTATATTTAACTCTTTTAGCGATATTTTCACTTACCTAGAAGTTACAACCGCACATGTAGATCTAGGCTAGGTCTAGACCTAGAAAAATTACGCGCAGAAGTAGGAGATAATTACATGGTTAAAGAGTTAAGAGTCTTGCAGGGATTGAAAGCGCTTAAAAAAGTATTGTGCCAAATGCATTGCAAAGGATTTCAAATAACAAAATTTCAATGCAGTATTTTGCAGTGTTGCAGTACTGAAAAAAAGATTGATATTTTATTAGTTTTTTTTTTAATTCTACCACAGGTGTAATGTAATGTGTAACTCTAATTTAAAAATGCAAACATGTAAAATTGCTTATTCTTATTAAATTAGACGTGACCTTTTTGTCTTTCCTTTTCTACTCTTTTTGTCAAATTTTCTGTTTTTATATCTTTCTTAAAACTAGAGTTTTGCTCTTTTGTCTAGGTTTTTTGTCTGGGCAGTGTCAGAATTGTTAACATAAATGCAAAATTTATGTTCTTGACAGGGCAGGCAGCTGTAATGTCTATAAGTTGTAGATACAATGGATTTTAATTAACAAACCTTTATTATTGGATGCCTAAAAAATTTTCAAGTATCTTAACTGAGGCTCATTCAGGAAAAACATAGGAAGAAATAAGAAAATAGATAAACTAGTAATTGCCATACTTCTATTGCTGCGATTCTGTTTCTCTAGGAAGTAATATGTATTTTGTTTTTTTCAGTCATAAGTTTATGACTGAATTCATGGAGGTTGGGGGTACACTTACACTGTTGGAGATTATTGGTTTGAAACAAGCCAAGGAGAGTGACAAGGCAGAGGCTCTCAAATGTCTGCACCACATTGCCAATGCTGGTCGGAAATACAAGGAGCTCATTTGTGAAAGCTATGGTAAGGTTTTTATTTGGAACATCTCATCTGTTTTTAATCAATCAATTTGATTATTCTGAAATATTATTTTGATCACCGACGATGGAAGTAAAACTTTTAATGATATTTAAAAAAAAAAGAATTAAATTTCATTGTTTAAAGTCAAACAGTTACAATCTACTTTTATAACAAATCTTCAAAGTTTGTTTCAGAGTTTTTAGTTATATATGTCTTCTTTAACATTTTGCTTCACCTGATTTTTTTTAAAATTAACCTAAAATGAAAGGAGCCCCACAGTGGGATATCACTAATCAGGAAATGTCCGGAAGTGATGATTTTTTTCCTGGTTTGATGGGTTCCCCAATTAGCCAAAATACCTGAATTTATGGTTTTAACCCCCATCATGTAATTGCTAATGATAATTGTCATCCTTTCTTTGCGGAGTGTGAATCGATGACATATCTGAGAGAGCTATCATTCCATTTGAGATCATAAGTGGATATAAAAAGTTTCATTACATTGAATTTACATAGTCAGCATTTAGCTCTTCCTTCAGTTGTAAAGCAAATTGGCACCTTTTGTTTTGCATGAAACGGCTATGCAAACATTCTAGCATAAGTATGGCATGATGGGTAAGCAATAAGCTGGACCATTTCAAGTGCATAAGGTCATGTATGATTTGAACACAAATCTTGAATAAACAACTTGCCTGTCTGTAGGGTTGCAATAGGCATCTACAGCTGTCATAAGCTTGTTTCCTAATCATTCTTTGGAGATAGTTCTTTGTTTAAGACAAACTCTATCAATTTCTGACAGTTATACATTCTTCTTTAAAAAAAAAAAAGAAAAGTTTTTTCTTTTGCATTTATAGGTATACATCTTAGCTTCCATATTTGTTGGGTGCCTCTTCATGATTAAGAGGATAATTTACATAGCAACACTTCTGTTTCTTTTTTATCGTTTCCCATTTCCTGAGTTTCCTGACTATCAGGGTTTCAGACACCAATGTCCCACTGTGTCAGAAAAAAATTCTTATAGTTCATTTTCCTTTGAAAGATTCTCAAAAAGTTGCTGAAAGGCAGTGCCTATTTTAGTAAGAATACTGCATTAAACTACAGTTTCTCACACTGTGGTTTCTAGGATGTTTGATTACTGTCATCATATATGAATAACTTTAAAAAGTCGTTTGTTGGTTTTCTTTTTTAAATTTTTTTTTAAATCGACAGACTTTATTTCAAGTCTTCACTTTTAAGTACAAAACAAGAACTATTAGGTTTTGTTGAATGTACTTGTCTGAGCTTGAAGAAAAAGAAAAGCTTTTCTTGAAAAATCACCAACATACAATATTTACTCAAACTAGGCATTCGGGCTGTGGCTGAGTGCTTGGCAAAATCAAAAGGGGAAGAGACTCAAGATGCATGCAAAAACTTACTGCTTATGTTGGCACAGGGCAATCCAAAGTTTCAAAACCAGGTAATATTTACATTTGCCTTTCTGGTTTTCACATTGCTATCAGAAATGATTGTTTTTATTAAGTGTTTGTTGTTGGTGTTGTCAATGGTTGTTTTCCAAAAGTTTTAGCAAATGATGATGAGAGAGAGAAAGAGAGAGAGGGGGAGGAGGGGGAGAGAAACTGGGGGGAAATTCATATATATTGTATTTCTCTCTGGCTTAAGGAGATAAAAATGTTGCACACATCCATTTTCAGGAGAAAAAACGCCTCGAGCTCAATTTTTATCTTTCCCTTTCTTTTTTTTTCTTTTACTAAAAGTTCTATGGAGAAACTGCCACCGTTTTAAATCTTTATGAAACTTTCACCTCTCTAGTGAGACCTTATCTAACAATTTTTCTTTTATGTAAGAAATAGACTAGGAAAAGATTTTGTTGAAGATTGGCTTCACCAAACATTATATCTCAGTCATATAATAAATCTCTTTTTTTTCTACAGGTCTACAAGGGTTTGATTGCACTCCTGCCTTGCAGCTCACCAAAGGCTCAACAGATGGCTTGCAATGCCTTGAGAGTTGTGCAGCCCACGGTGGGATCTGCTAATGCTACTATCATCGACCCGCTGCTCAACTTGCTCCGAACATTGCATCTAGAGGTGCAATTTGAGGGTAAGTGGAAACCTGACTGTTCACAAATAAAAACAATCAGCAGATTTTAATAGCTTTGGTCATTTTTAGTGCTCAATAGCCAGAACTTATTTTCAATGTAAGTATAACTTTGATATACGAAGCGTTTAATAAATTAGAACTTCTGTTTTTCATAATAGCTATAATTTTGAGTGCAAACTGTCTAGGATTCAAATAATGCCTGGTTTAGCTTTTCTTAAGGCTATGATATATGTAGATATATGTAGTGTCTCCTGAAAATGTTATGTCAAAATACTAGCTTCATTAGGCCTACATTGAGTCAATAATTTTAGGGTTAACTTTAATACACATATAATTCCTGCTGCGTTTTTTTTTTTTTGTGCACATTGTGTCTGTTTTACAGAATTGAAATCCTTCTTTCAATAGTTTCATGCCTACATACAATATTCAAATGAAAGCGTCAATCTTCAAATAAAATTCATGTGTTGTGTTTAATACACCAAGGGTTTTCCAAACTTTTTCTTTATCTGGAAACAGCAATTGAGTTGATTAAAGATCTGATGGATTATGAGGTCGCAGACTCTCTTCTTTCTGGCCTGGTTGCCTTGCTTAGACCTGCTTTAGAAGATGTCTTGTCCAGAAACGATCAGAAAGGTCAGTTTTAAGTCCCCTCCATGCATGTTAATCTTAAGGTATTATTTAACGTCTTCTTGATAAAGGTTTTTTTTTCTCCATGACAAAGCTTTTTTGGTTTGACCCATGAAATCGCCTGTTTTAAAAAAACCCGAGGTGGTGTCATTAAAGTTTTATGAGTTGATAAAGTTGCAGTCTACTTCTTTATTAATGTCTATGAAACCATGGATGCAATGCATTTTATGGGTAATGGTTAACACAAAAACTTGATGATTTTGTTAACTTTTTGTTATAAAAAATGGATGAATAGCATATGGTGTGAAGAAGTTAGTTTTTATTTTGAGTTAAATTGCTGCACATGATACTTTTTGTTTCTTTTTTAAATAATCATGAAGAACAATTGTCCAAATAAAATTTGTCTTTGGCATAGCAGATTAATTCTATATTAAAATTTATCATATTTAATCAGTTTGAATACTTATTGTTTTCTTATTTTACTGTAGATCTGTTTTTAAATGCCATTAATAATAACTTTGACCACCCCAATGTTGAACGCCTCTAATTCTGTTATTTTTTTGAAGAGCAAATGTCACCTTATGTTTATTTACTTTGCTTTAATTGTACATGATTAAAGAATCTTTTAACTTTCTAAATTTGCTTTAATCATTGTCAGATGCAGAGTCAGGGCAAGTAAATACCCCACTACCTGTGTTTGTACAGCAGGCTGCAGCTGCCAAAACCATAGGGTGAGCATCAAAGTTAGAAAAAAAAACGTTAGTAATTTTTGTTTGGTTTGGTTTTGATTAGCTTATTGTTTCTTTGTTGTTTTTTTTTCCTTGGATTTTTTATCGCTTTTTTTATTTATTTTGCTTTCTTGTTGTTCTTTTGAAAAAATCCATTTTCTTGAAACATTTCAGTTTGAGGTAAATCATGGGGTAAAAAATTATAGTTTTATCACCTTCAAGTCGTAAGAACTACATATTTAATACATGTGTTTCTTTTTTCTTTTTTTTTGCTTTTAAGAAAGAAAAACTATCATCTAAAGAAGAAAATGATATTGATGATGATGCTTATGATCATGGTGATTACAATGTTGCTGCTATTACCTCTGTTGATGATTGTGGTGATCGTGATGATAAGATTTTTTTGTGTTGCTTAATGAGGATTTTTTTTGAAGCTGTTTAGGTTTTTCATGAGCATGGGTGAAAGTTAAGAAGACAAAGCGGAATAAAGATGAAGAAATTAGTAGCTAGTTTGATATCGTAACTTGTGGAAAAATTTTACTTGCTAAACAAAAAAGATAATCAGATATGGTAACAAAATTGCAAGAAAATAAAGTTTGTAAGCCTCAAAAAGAAAGGAGAAAGCGAAACATTAGCAACTTGGAAGACTGATTAAGAAAATAAAGAACAAGGCAATGATAATGTTGAAAAAAAGAAAAAATGGCATGAGAAGAAAGTGGTTGGAACAGTAGAAAAGAGGGCTCAAGAAGAGCAGAAAAAGATGAGGAGGAAAGAGGAGGAGGATAAAAAGCAGATGTTGTTGACGTCAAAGCAAAAGAAGGAGAGAGGGAAAGAAAGGCAGATGGAGGTTAGAAACAGGGTATAAAATATCGGAACAGTGACAAAACTTCGGGAAAAATAAACACACAAAACTTTGTGGTAGAGATAGATAGACAGGTAAGGAAAAAAAAACTTTGTTGTAACAAAAAGGTATAGCTAAATTTTCTGTTTTAAGTCATCTGAGAAGATAGACATATGTTAAATTGAGTTGCAAACTTTCCTGTACTCAAGTATTTGTAAGTTGGATTTTTTTTCTTCTTTTTTTTTTTTTTTGGTTCCGTTCTTGCTTCCCATAGTTATCACTGTTTTGCATGTTATGTAACAATGGTTTTGATAGAATTGGATGTGACAGTTGCTAACGGGCAACGGCCTTGGTTGGCTTATTAAGAACGCAGAAACTTTTTTTTTTAATTGCGACATAATGGTTGTTTAGGCAGAGCATCATGCACGCTCGGTTTCGGCTAGACAAGAACAAGTTTTAGTGGATAATGCATTACTGAGAATGATATACTGGGGTAGATTTTCATCGTCTCGGAAGCATCTAAAATTTCCTGTTGCATCACTTAAATATCGGCAGGTAAAGTTAAGCTGAAAGAAAAGTTTTGCAAGGCCTACGTTTCATAGACGTGTGCAACTCATGGCAGGGTTTTAGATCTCGGCTATGATTCTTCCAGACATACAGCATGTATTTTTAGGGTTTTAGTAGAAAGAAAGCAAGGTGAGTCTGTTTTCAACGGAGATGTCTCGAAATATTTGTTGACAAAGATAATTTTTGGTAGAGAATGATGGGACTCCATTTTTAGCTACAAAAACTTTTTTGTTATTTTCCCCAGCATTTTAGTTCGGGAGTCAAACAAAGTGGCCGAGAAACTTGTGCAGGTGAGCAGTACCAGGTCCTTTCGCAGTGCGTGTAGGCCCTAACGTTACATCATAATGAGGTCAAGTGTCCATATATAATATACATTTTTGTATCCCCCGCACCCTTTCTTATGGTCGCGTCACAATGTGAAATTAATTGCTAAATACGGTCGTTTAACCGGCCCTTTGCCGATACTTAGTCCAAGTACCCCGGTACCGAATGTGCGTCAAGTGAAAAGACCACATCACTAACTTCATTATCAGGACTATGTTACTGAAAACTGTCAGATAATGTATTTCACCAAAGTTTCGTTCATTGAAGGTGTATATGCCTTGAGCACACTATTCCGTTGCTTTTGGAACAGGTTCAAGTTATTCATAAAACAAAAACTTTATGTATACCCATGATGCCCTGTGGCTGCTTCATATCGATACAGGTTCCTCTAGCAATTAGTAGCGCAGGATGAACAACTATAGACATTACAAGATTGTTCCGTTTTCGAAGTTTTCTCAACAAAAACTTCATAGAAGAAGGTTTTAGCTTTCTGAACTCTGAACGTAGCGAAATGGAAGATAAACACCTTTCTTGAAACTGTTTGTTTAAACATTAGAAATCTCACTCATCTTTAAATGGATGGAGAAAGATAAAGACGTAAAGTAGTCAAACTTAGCGATCATTATTACATATCTCTCTAATATAGGCCTAAGATGTGCGACTTTCGCATTGCTGCGATTTTCAACTAAGTCAAATTTCATGATGCAAAAGAATGCAGAAAGCAAGTTCCCTCTTTATAGGACAGCAATTGACACAACTTCTCGGTTTTAGCTTGAAAATTGCTGAATAAATTGGTTGTGCTGGTGTAATATACTTTTTCAAATAAATGACAATTGACATCACTTATTTGTAAAATACACAAAAAAGTGCAATGAGACCAAAAAGGAAATTCATGACAAGCCCATCCTCTCTTAGCATTACACCGCTGAAATGTACATTTTCGGATCTAACACGGGCTTAGTTGTGCTAATTACTGGGAGTGTGTGTCTCTCCGAGATCTAATCGCCGCAAGTCCATCTGTATGACTATTTATGCGTGTAAGTATCTTAATTACCCAGTCAAAACTAGGTGTATTGTTGAGATGGTCCTATAGGTGTCAGTTGTAATCTTTTAAAAACCCTTTTTGTTCTGTCATCGTAATTTGTATTTCTCTTAGAAAAGATGGGAGTGGGAATACTGATAGAGTAAAGGAGACAGGCGGGATGATAGAAACGCAGAGACAGGAGAGGACAAGTGAGAAACGACATATAACGTTAGTGCTCGCAGAAAGACAAGCGATCAGACACAAATAATCAGAGACCAGAATCGTGAGTTTTGACTAAGACAAACAGTTGACATATTTATAAAAAGGTTATGAAGAGAGACAGGCAGACAGACAGACAGAGACAAAGATTTAGATAGAGGGTGTGGGTTTAAAAATCACAGGATTGGATTGGTGACCGTGAGGCCGGGGTAAAGAGAGGGGGAGGAAAGAAGCATCATAATTGCAATGTGTGTTCCGCTCGCAGAGTTTAATTTGAACAGAATAGGACTTTCATTAAATAACACCAGTAATGAGCTGCTGGAAGAAACAGTATTGACGAAGAGAAACAAAATTCAAAAGACCTTAAAAATGGTAGTAAATTTGTAAAATTGTATAACGGACTGTGCTTTTCTAGGACAAGTAAACTTTTGGATGTCAAAAGATACGACCGATTCCGTCAGAACTAAAAATTTATTGGGCAGTGGGATTATTTCGGTTGTTTGATTAAAGACGACGTTTTTTATGCAAAAGATACTGCGCGTCATATTTCGGAATTTTAAAAAAATATGTTTAGCTTAAAGCTCAATGCTCGACTTTAAACAGCACATGGAACTGAACGTACGGTAACTGTAGAAGAGGGAGAATATTGAGACATTTCGAATCCCCCAGAAAATATCGAAGAATTTAAATCTAAATTGCTCCAGTAACAAGCGAATAAAAATCCAATAAGTAATAACCTTCAAATCATCCATTCACACTATAGCATGCATAGCTGAACTGACAATTTGCCACAGTTGATTAAAAAATGTATGATTGAACATTCAACATCACCCCCACGACAATTTGTTCTACAAAAATAAATGTTTGGATCTGTTCATAAACTCTGTTTTGATATTAAAGAAAAACGAAAACAAAATTTCAAACAGCACCAAGAAGACTAATTTGCAATTCGTCACAAGCGCCCAGCATGCATCTAAACTTTCCGTCAACCTGTTTAAAACAAAATTCTCAACTTTTACAACTAAGAAAGCAGCGGAAGGAACAAATACAGGCGCATCAAAATCAGGGTTAAATAAATGTTTATATTGAAAGGATATGTTATTCAGCACTCAACAGAACACCTCAGTACCATTTGCTTATGAAACAGGGAAAGAAACAGCTTAGAGATATATTTGGCAACGTAAATTGTGTCACAAGGAATAAGGCAATCATAAGGCCCTTGGTCACCGTAATTTCCCATCAAGGCTCATTAGGAGTCGGGAAAACTCAGCCGGTTCAAATTAACTTTTGCTTAATGTTTCACAAGTGATAGTTTTCTTGGGTATTGAGTTAACTTTTGTGAGGAATACAGTATCTAGTTCGTATTATGAGTTACTTCTCTGTTCATACATGCATGCGTTCTAGACTAATCATTTAAGTCTTATATAGTTCTCGGAACTAAAGACGTCTTCAATCACGCCGGGTAACGCAACCCTTCCACTGATCACCTTATTAAAATAAAAAGAATGTTTTTAGTGACATGCCTTCGGCTGATGGATATTCAACCAAAGAAGAGACAATCTCCGCTAAATCTTTTTTTTTTCGCTTTTTAAACGTTTATCCATTTTTACTCCAAGTAGTCTTTAAAAGAAATATATAAACACAAATCTCATAGCTGGTAGATTCCTAGTTTTTGCATTGAACCTTGGAGCAAAACTGAGTCTTTAGAAAAGGGTAAATTCCGCCGAATGCTGCACGTTGATTGGTGTATTAAATTGTTGAGTGGCAAGTTGGAAATACACATGTACTCTGTTGTACTACTTTGGACTTAAATAGTTAAGTGTGATAGCGAATTCTTTGTACGCAACAAATCTAAAGTACACGAAGTCAAAGAGTTTCTCTCAAATTAAGTACTCGATTGCGCGCTTGCTGAACTTGTTAATAATGTTTCAAGAATTTGTTTTTACCTATGTTTATGTTTACACGGTTAAAAACTAAATTATCTAATACTTTCAATTTTCAGCTGCGTGTTACGCACCATTTGATGTATGCCATGGGAAACACAGACTATGCTGACAGTCAGCGGCAAGCGAGTATCACGCTGGAGGTAAATTGTTTTCTTTCGCTACGCTGGCATCTTATGGATTTCCAGACTTTTTCTCTTATCTAATTTACAGGAATCTTCCGCTGTTGTTTTATAACGTATAACTATCTCTTGTTTAAAATTTAGCCTAAACTTTTCAACAACCGCGTTTACTTTCATCGCAGTAATAAATTCAAATCTGAAGATAAACTGTTTGTGAGAAGGTAAATGGTTTGCTTCACTGAGACGTGAAATGAGAGGACAAAATGAAAAAGATTTTTATGAAGAAATAAATTGGAAAGTTTATTTAGCAATTGGTTGCATTCAATTGTTCAATGCCAGTTATTCATCACAAAGAATTAAAGTCATCGACCTTGGAGACAAAAACTATCAACTCTTAAAATCTTTGCGGTTGTTTCTAATGAACAGGTACCGTCCTGTAACTGTGTAAGATTTTAAGCCTGACCTTTTAAGACCATGCTTTTTTCAGTTGGCATAATTTACAAAATCTTGATGAGCTGAAATACGAACTAGCTAGCCTGTATCTCTTAAAGAAAACATTCATAAAATTCTACTTATTTTCCAATATTCAGCACTCAGTATTTGTATGTGCTAACCCACGCGATCGTGTATCGCCTAAATAGTTTTTTTTTATTTTCAAAACGCTTGTGATTTCTAGAAAGTCACATATAGCAAATGGGTGATCCTGGGGTGCAAAAAGGAATTGGCTTTTATCTAAGCCAAAAACATTTATTTTCGGCCTTTGATACACTTGTAGGAAATACTCGATATTCCGTTATTTGTGTTTTTTTTTGTCGTGGCTTTCGTATGTTTTTCTTCTTAAATTAAACCTATTAGTGTTCGGCTATGATTTCTTATAAGCCTAAGGTAGCGTTTATAATTTGCGGCTAATTAGACACCAGATAGAACTCTTTAACGATACAGATGCAGCTTGGTTGGTTTGTAATCGAAAATATCTAATCATTTGTTAGTAAGATGACTGTAACATTAACAGCTTGAAGCCGTATGACATTCTAACTCGGCCAGTTAAACCGTTTGTACTTGAATACTATCATCTCAGTTTACCCCTATCCTCTAACCCCTCCAACGTCACCTCCTATTCCCTCGATTAAAATTTTGTCCTAAATCTTTTACCCTCATGGGTGTCTCAGATTTGTCTTTTTTATTTACATTCACGAAACTTGCTTACTATCTTAATCTATTTCATCAGTAGGCATAAAAAAACTCGTCTTTGATCTTGTACTTCTACATGTATTTGTAACCAGCAATCCATCTATAATAATGACCCTTCGAACCCTACAACCCAAGTTTTACACACATATTTTCAGTACACTAAGCAATCGCTGACTGCACAAAGCCCACGCTGTTATCTAATAAATGAAACAAATAAGAATGTCCTTCGGTTGATCGGACTTGGCGATTTGGGAGGGGGTGAAAATTCTCAAACCCGTAGAGTTCTCAAGGTACGACTTAATGTTACAAAAAATAACATTTTTCTAAAAACGCAGAAAATGAACGGCTATGACGAAATACAAGGTTCATATCGGTGTTCAGAGCTTTATTATGATGTTTGAAACGAGGTCATGGTGACCCGCTTCTACAAATTATATAAGGAGTAAAGAAGATTGTGTGCAACGACATTATCCTGACTGTCTCCTCAACACTAGCCCTTTACGAGTCTGGCACGTATGTTATGTTTGTGCACCAAAATAATAAACATGGGCAGTGGGTACAAAGCTGCGTAGATGTCGCTTCGTTATTTTAGCACCTTACATTGGAATGCCACATCAACGTTACTTTTTCCCTTCTTATTACGTAGGTCCTTTGGTTCTGTCTGATATTTTCTTTAAATAGTACAAAGTTTCCAAACACAAAAACACACGTAACTTTTTTGAAAGTTAAACTTAGTATTCAATCTTGTTATATAGATATCTGTATAATATTATATGACAACTCGATTATTTTTGCATAATATTGAATCCTTTTCCCTTTCTGTGTGCTCCCGTTGTTTGTGCACTGTTCCATTTCTTTTTCTCAATCTCTCTCTCTCTCTCTCTCTCTCTCTCTCTCTCTCTC
>BMAT01013784.1:137034-155853 GCA_019649035.1 Elysia marginata | reverse complement strand
TCTCTCTGTTAGCTAATTTCTTATAGCTGAACACGTCTTTGCAAAGCCCGTCATTAAAGAAAACAGTGTATATTCTTGTGACAGAAAAAAAATCTATGATTTATAACGATTATTTTTTTTAATCCTTTATTCTCTTTTAATTTCCACATTAGGCCTCAGATCCTTTTTGGGCTTATCTGTTTTTTATATATATTTTAACATTTTTTTCTAGACAAAGTCACAGAATTTGCTTTGAAAACAAAACTCCAATTCTTTGTGTTCCTTGATGTAATTGTAATATTTACCGATACCACGGATCTGAATTCCATTCGCAGCCTTAGTTGAAGGACCATAGCATGGCTTGCTGATGTTCCATTAGTTCAAAAGGCCATAGCATGGATCGCTCATGTTAGTTGCCATGTGAGAAAGGTTTGGTGCATGTTTATATACTGTTATATGTGGTATGGTTTTGATTTTGAATGTTGTTGGTTGGTAACTAAAGGAAGGAAACGTGTAAATATGAGATTATAATGTTCATAATACATTTTTTATGTTTTCTTTATTAATTAAAGAGGCAAACGTAAGAATATTTCCATCATTATAGAATCATAGCAACATATCAAAACCCTAATTTTTCTAAGATTTAAAAAAATTAAATAAGAAATAGTTTTAAACGACTTTCAAGTTGGAATTAGTCATCAAATCTAAAAACCATCGTGGAACCAACTTGAGTTGAATATGCAACTAAGGCTATAGCACTTTGCTTTCTCGTAAATTGTTTTTTTTAAATAATCAGAATTGATAAATTGTCACAAATATACTAGATATGAGATAACTGGCTGAATGTTGATATGGCTGATCGAGTTGTTTGGTAATTGTGGCAAGAAGTCGGCGACAATCGTCTTATGATAGTTGAAATGAGCCAGATATTTCAGTTTGAAGCATCAATATTTTGAGCTGTCATATTAATACTTTTGAAAGGAGGATATAAGATTTTGTGTTGGTTGGAAATAAAATGGGGAGAAAATACAACTTTGACATGCTTTTTCATTTTCAACTTTGATTTTCTGGAATCCAACTTCTTTGGAGTGGTCACCAAACATCTGGTCTTGTACCCATGTAAGGTTTAAAAAAAACTAATATACATATATATATATATATACACACACAGCACAATTCCTTCTTCAAGAGTTTCAGCTAAATGGACAAGGCATAGATGTACCTTGTTTTTATGTATCCTTCGTCTTTCAGAAAACTTTTTGATGCTTAAAAATCTTATGATAACTGTTTTGTTGTTTATTTCTTTCCTTTACATAATTCTTATTAGCAGCAATAACTCGCACATTGATTTCTAAATTGGAAACATTAAATAACAGCTGTAAAGAATTATAACAAGCAATAAATTTTTGCAGGAGCTGAAAGATAAATTACATAGTCATAATTTTTTTTATTGCCTATTTGATTTTGGTAATCAATGTAATCTTTTCCAGTACTAAGGGCCTACAATTTTCTCTTACAAAACTTTAAAGTTTTGAAGAATTACTCGCATTTATCGGCGAATCTTGAAATATTAACAGTGTAGACAAGCATCCAGCACCGTGGCTAGATAAGTATGCACATCAACATAGTAAAAAAAACATAACGTTAATCCACGACCAAGAGAAATAAATATGGATTTTCGGGACTATTGCGAGTTGTGTCTAATTCTTCAGTGAGTTTTTCGTTCAATAATTTTTCCTCTGTAGCATTGCAAATGAGTACGATGTGGCAACTTTCTCACAAAGCCTATAATTCATGAGCAACTTATTTTCTCAACTTCCAATTGTTCAAAATAGCATTAGATTATAAATATTTTGTAGGTAGATATTAGAAATTTTTAAAATTTACAATATATACAAAAAGAGGAAGGGTCTATATTAAACTTTTTGTTTGCAATCATTGCAAGACAAATATTGTCCCCTCTACCAAGAAGAACAAATGGTACATTTTAATGGTTAACAATACTTTTAATACTAAAGATACTTAAAACCAACATGTAATTAATCTTATTTTAGACCCACAGTTTTGAAATTTTCCCTCTTCTTTCTTTAAACCAATTAGTTGCAGTTGAAGCTAATGATTATTGTTAACCTTTAGCCATCACCCCGCTTTCGGGGAACGCGGGCGCAAATTGTTTCCTCTTGACGCACCGCTTTCCACGAACGATCCGCTTTCAACAACCTTTCAAGCCACCCCGCATTACTAGAACGATCACTGAGTTTCGCATTTTTTTCATCTTTTGCTGTACATATTTAGAGCACCCACTTTTAAAACTTCTCGCCGTAACCTTTTTTTGCTCTGTTCTCAAATATTTTGTGGTATTACGACACTTTATTTATTTTTTAATAATTTTTTTGACACGATCTAGATCTAGCTTTGTCCGTAACCGTTGTACTTTCACTTCGCAAAACCGCTGCTCGCAATGCCAGAGGTTTGTTTACGGTAACAAAAAAGGATGTTTGTTGGTGTAAAAGTGTGTTTTTCTTACAGATCATAAAATTAGCTTTCTATACATATCAAATACATTATTCTAGGCAGTATGTGTGATTTTATATGATTTTTTGAAAATGCACTAAAACACTGCGTTTGCAGGGAATAATGGAAGGGCTGCCCCTGTATATATAGGGAATAATAGAGTCTGGGACTGTGCGATGTGAAAAGGTTAAAGTATAGGCCTAGAGGTCTAAAACATGCTAAATGTTTAAATGCTAACATATTAGAACTTAAAAATTACGACAACAGACTCATTTGTGCACATGTAAGAAAAGTTGATCAGAAAGAGAAAAAAAATAAAAATTGAAAGTCAATTGTTTAAAAAGAGAAAACATCCATCAAACTGTTTCACACACATGAAGCAACAACGAAAGGACTTTTTAACAAAACAATAATCAAAAGTTGTATTTCACTTTAGAATATTGAGACATCTTCAAATAATACAGTTATATAATTAAGTGCTCTTATAAATAAAATAAATACAACAATGCGATCGCAAGCAGTAGAGAAAATATCCACAACAAATAACAAGCATCAACATCACTATGTTGAGGCAAGTTTAGTTTGTCACAACAGATCCGTTTTCATGGAGAATAAGTTACTCATCGGAAATGAAAGCCCAACAGTAATTTTTTCTTAAGAAAAATTTGGTTACCAGAAAAAGATTTTTTAAAAATCAACTTAACACAACAGAAGCATAGAAATAGAGACAGAGAGAAAGTGAGAGACTGACAGATAAGACAGTGAGTGCGTGTGTCTGAGTGTATGCACACCATGCTAGACTTCCTTCCTTTAACAGAAAAAAAAGACAAACAAAAGTTCCCCAGCAAAATAGAGTATTGACAGGAAATGAGATGTACTGGTACTGTAAAAGTGTTTTTTAAATATATATATAAGTCATTCTTACTCCCGCCTTCCTCTTTTTTGTTTCAAGAGAGGAGCATTTAAAATGTTTGTCAGATAGCAAACCAAAATTTAGTGCAAGAAAAATAATAAGGAACAAACATATGGATGAACAAGACCAATTTAAGAGAAAAATGCACAAAAATAGGGACGAAAGATATCAAGAGATAAATAGCTACAGGCCAAGAGAAAGACAAAGGTAGAGAGATAGAGAGCGGGAAGAGGAAAGCAGAATAGAATGTCATGAGATACTAGTTAAGAAGAAATAGATAAGAAGCAAAAGTATACTCATGATATAACATGATAAAATACCTCTAACCCACTAGAAACTAAAGTTTTCTATATCCACAATAACTAAATAGCATTCTATACTTACTAAAAAAAGCAATTTTTTGTGAAAAACATCATCATGTAAAGATTTCTGGCATCTACATTTAATTAAAGTAGATATCATTGCAGACAAACAGTGAAAATGGCAAAAACAAGACTGTAAGACTAAGAAAAACAACACTCAATCCCACCAACTCCCTCTTGAAGACTTGAGACTTGAAATCCACTTGGCTAGCAATTCCCTTACAATATAGGGCCCTTAAAGATACATTATTTTCATGATTGATGGAGCTTACACGTTGAGTCATAACTATTAACTATGCATTTAGCCCACTGAAGATATTTAGGATTTTCTTAAGCAAGTCAATTTTTAAAAAGTAAGGTATATATTTTAGCTCTAAAAATATTGACAAAACAAGGGAGCTGTCGGCTTTACGCCTTTGTCAGACAAAAAAATAACATATTTTTAAAAAATTGACTTGCTTATCCACACAGCTCTACTGCGACTCCTGTTCAATTTAGGATTTTCTTGCCTTTTCTGTATCAAATTTTACTTTTTCACAAATGTGATGGTCTGCTCTGTAACCTTTTTATCTTATTTAGAAAAGTTTGTAACCAAGTCATGATGTACGGTATTAAGGAAATAAGATGCATCTTGCACTCCAATCAACCTACAGCCTCAGACACAGAGCTAAACACAGATCTTTAGTTTACATTAATTACAAACATGTTAGTCTACAAAACATTAATGAAAGAACTTAAAGATAAATATGTAGTGATTGTAAAAATTACAGTTACAATGCACAAAAATCAATTGCTAGGTCAACAAAAATTACTGAAATGTAATTAAAAAAAACCTTTAATGGCAAATACCTTAAAATGAAAAAGGTTAAGTAAAAAACTATCACAAACAATGAAATTTAACAACATAAACTTTACAAAAATCTTCAAAGGCTTGTTATGACTTCTTGTTGTTTGTAGAAAAAATGTTTTTAAACATAGGCTTCGGTTTGGCTTGAATGTGATTTAAAATAACTTGTCATCTGTTGTTAGTATTAATTGCACTCAAACCCTTGTTGAAAATCATTGCATTGGGTTTTTTATGTACTTGTAGAGTTGTTTGGGCTGAAAGAGTTTTACATTTTTCCAATCCTGTAACCTACTGAAAAAGACAGCATAGAAATGAGAGCGTGGACTGCTTATCAAAATGCAATAAATGATAAGACAATTTTGTACAAACTTTCACAACACTGAATTGAATAATACCTTTTGAGGCTTTAATCTAAATATCTGTCCTTACTTATATCTCATCTAGAGGGACATCTAGTAAAGTTTCAAAAAGGTCTTTGTGCATTTGGTATCATGAGATTTGAGTAATTTTTTCACCAGCAAATTTAGCTCATTCAATCCATCAGATATCAGAGCACTGAGAAACCAATGTTAAAATATGCAGTTTACATGTATGATAGCTGTGGTTTCCTCACAAACATGGTTAAAAGATGACAGTGATAGAGTGAATTTGGAATGTCATAAGATTTAAAACAAAATTCATTGTCGTGGTTTCATTCTATCTGAGTAAATGTTGATTTTATAGTTTCATAGAGTATTTTACAGAAAACAGGCAGTGTACAAAACATTATTATGAAGCTAAATTTTATATAAACATTGTTTACATGATTGAACAGATTATAATCTCAAAATATAAGCATGACAGTCACATTACTTTTATAGACATTACTATTAAAAAGTATTAAAAGCAGGAAGTATATTTGTTTACAGTTATCAATCAATTATACTTTCAAATGGCTTATTGTACAGTGCATTTATATGGTTATATGACAATGCAAAAACATTTCAAACAATATTGCTGTGTTTAAAAATTGGAGGAAAAAAATTTAGTTGGTTTTAAACTGGGATTATACAAGCACTGCAGATGAGGCAAATAATATTGGTGCACGTTTCTAGCTAGCTAAGTCCTAGCTTTGACTAAATGAGTTTTTCTTATTTGGGTAAACACTTTCACATTTAATGCATCATCTAAAATATTAATCAAAATAAGATTATTGGTGAACTTGGAAGTATTGTTCAAAAGCTGAAACCAGATTGGATTGTCTTGGTTTGCCTTAATCTCAGGTAAGGGTCATGTCTCCTCTCCAAGACCAATAAGTCAGAAGTCGTGTTTAAGACAGCAACGTCTTTAAAGGTGAAAATTGTGACATCCTACTCATCAACCCTGGATGCAAGATAGATTCTCTTATAAGTTGCCTAAAATTAGCTTAGTTGAGTAGAAACCTGCAAAGCCATTTTGCACCTCTAACAACCTTATTAGTTTTTAATGGCTACAAAACAATGGATTCTGATTACTCAATATTTTTTTTTTACATTGTGCATCCAAATATCTTCTAGCCAGCCTTACAGAGTTGAAAATTTAAAAAAATAATAATTTTTTTTTTAATATTTTGACCAATCTCTAAAGTTGGGAACCTTAAAAAATAAATCATTCAAATTATAAAAAAGTTTTTGCTATAAAAATTGCAACAAAAAAAAAAACAAAGCTTGCGACAAAAATATGGAAATTAGAGACTGTGGTGATAATTTTCAGTTAAATGATCAAAACCTACATTTCTCACTACATTTATGTCCACATAGTTTCAATCTGGATAATTCAATATTTGCTTAGTTTAAAAAATATTTAGAATACCTAATTACCTATTTTATTTTTTCTTCTGTAATTTATACAGTTAATCCCATTTTTTGTTTATCTAAAAATTATAACATATTCCCAAGGGGTTCAAAATATATGAAATGAATTGTATCTGAATGATCTGCCATGGATAGTAAAATATTTTTTAGTGACATTGTATTTTCTTATTATACTGTAGCCCAGTGAGCTGTTCTATTTAAAAGAGAGAAGCATAATGAGTTTTTTTGTAAATTATTGAACATCAAGTTAGATAAGCTTATTCAAAACAAATAAAAATATATGTAATTGTATATCATTAAAGATAGATCCATTATAATTATAGTGCGGTTAGGAAAAAACATGTAAATAGAAAAAAAAAACAGGACTGACCATAATATATAGTTAGATGATAATAAGTAGTCATAAAATTTATCATCTTTCATCACAATTCAATTAAAATTTCATTATAAAGATTCTCCAACTTAACAATGCCTTTCTCCAACATTTAACTATGTAAATCTGAAACGATGTGGCTCTAAATCAAAATTGATCCTCATACCAGAAATTTTAATTGGACAAAAAACAATTAGATAGTAGTTTTTCTGTTTCTATTATCTTTGTTTCTATTATCATTGCTTTTTTAAAGAAACGTTAAAAGCTTACCATATTCACCGTTAAAAAGCAAAAGAGAATGGTTTGTGAATGCAAAAAATTGCAACATAGGAAAAGCATTTTCTAAAACAAATTACATACATTAGTTACTTTTATCTTTTAAGTATAACCAACATTTATGTTTTCAACTTAACAAAAATACAAAATTTTATAATAATAAAGTTTGAAGTCCTTTTCTCTCCTTTCAACAACAAAACAAATAAACCAAAAGTAAAGAGATGAGTATTATGCTCCATTTATGTGAACTACAATATATAATATCTTGCTTTATGTAAATACGCTCCTCGTGAAACTAGCCTAGACAGCTCTATGTGTAGGCCTACATTCTTTACATCATATTATTGTAAAACAGCTCTGGAGATAACCTAGACCCTGTTGGATAATGAACTAAGATCTTGTAGTATAATAAGTGCTGCTTTTACTGGAAAACAACACAACAAACTAGCTACCCTTATTAAATGGATTTCGTTGTATATACAGATTTCTTGCATATTTTATCTTAATTATCTTAACAGCAAGTATTTACACATGACATTCAACAACCACACATTAAACAGTGTTCCTTTGGTTTAAAAACATCTAAACCTAGACTTAATTGCATCTCATTTAAACGCCCATTGATATTAAAAACTGTGAATTCTTTTGCTCCGAAGAAACAAAATTCTCAATATGCACATCTTAAATTTTATTGTTGGTTTGCTTCTTCACGATGTAATGTTTTTTTTTTTGTTTTTTTTTATTTTACAAAATTTAGTTTACTCAATGCCATGGCAATGCTTCCATTTAGCACTTTTAAGCTTCACCTTCAAAGAAAATGAAAGATAATTTAAAAATCAGTACTAGAACCTAATGCAACAGTTTGCTTGCAAATAGCCTCAATAAGTCAAGTGCAAAATAATTAATATACTAAATATGAGATCAGTGAACAAAAACTTTTTCTTTCTTACTTCTCTGGTTTGATACTTATCTTTCTATATGTATATATCAATGCACTACACCTTGATTGGTAGGGTCTAGTTCGGTCGCACCTATGGACTGTGCGAGACTTCCGCTGTATGTGTAAGGATGTAGCAACGGATAGTGCCTTGCTCAACTAGGCCTATACTTGGATTTCATGCAACAGCAACGAATCCAACCTATTTATTTTACAAATCTAAACCATGGTTTATTGTAGTTTTTATATTATTTACTTCCTTTCTAGAGGTTTCTCTTTGCTCTCTGGTGCAAAACAAACTGAACTGCCCCAACACTAAGCCACAAGTGTTCTAAACTAGATCTAGATTTTTTTTCTCTAGCGTTCAAAAGTGGAAATAGGAAGCGTCCTTAAAGGGTTAAAATATAAACCAGTAAGAACTTAATGATAATGTACAGTAATGAAATATGAAAAATGTCTAAAAACTAGTCCTCATAAGTCTTATAAGTTGTTGCTCCTTCTGATTAGCAACAAAAAAAAATTGAAGGTTTTCAAAGAATTGCGTTTGTCTTAAACAATACTTGGCTTTTAGAAGTTAAATGGCATTGGAAAACACTCAAATGTGCTGATTTTAACATCCACCTCTTTTAGACTGGTTGCAAGGCAAATGACATAGCAGTGTAATGTTTGGGCGGGACAAATTGTCTAACCGTAAAGATACTTTATACCAAGTAGGTTGTTATATTCTAGGCATAAAAAGCAGGCATTTCGTGTGAATAAAATTATAGAATACTGTGCTCTTACAATCAGAAATGGTCTTTTTTCAGTGTTAAAATTGTCTGTTTGAGCATTGAACCAATTTCTAAAACATAGAAAAATTTTGTTAGAAGGCAAATAAAATTTCTGCCCAGAAAAGTAAGCATAATTTAATTTGATAAATTTATTTTACTACCTATCCACTTTGTTTACTTGAACTAGATATATAAACACACACCAGAAGTTTTGTACTAAGCTATGTATCTTTCATAAGTTTAGTATTTGTATGAAAATAACAGATACAAACATTATTCTTAAAATTAATGATATAGCTTTATAAAAAGCCTTTTTTAAAAATGTGAGGACAAATAGAAATTTTTACATAAGGTTAATCAAGAAAAAGAATAGAACGCATAACTATTGTTTTTGCCAGCAACCAATTGGCTTCACAGAGAAAGTTTTCTAAAAGGAACGACAATTTGCGCTCCAATCTCATTCCCCATTGTTTGAACTTTCCACAACCTGCTTCATAATTATAATTATCTTCCAATTTTCTATCCCATGAACTGGCACTTCAGTGCCGTTGTTTCATGGGAGAGTTAAGAAGTTTGCCACATTTTAAACTATCATAACCAGAATGTTCGGAATCCACAATATCCTTCAGCTTGAAAAGTTTGTGGTTTAACAGTAAGCAGAAGTTCCAGCTAATATCTTGCTTTGAAATTCACAGTAACATATCCACTGCTCCATGAAAAGTTGTTTGTTTCAATAACAAAATAACAAAAGTGATCGTTCTTCCAGCATGTTGTAATATGAAGGTGTAAAACTCAATGTAACATTGTGATCGGGGGATGCTAAGAGTTGATATGTTTGAAAGTGTGTCAGTCTTCATTAGCAGGATCAAAGGCTCTGTTGCTGACCCCATCTCCAAGTTGAGTGTGAGCATCATTTTGCACTTGGTCTAAGCAGCCATAGAGTGGAATAAAGCCACCAACTATTCTGAAATTTCAAAAACAAAATTGATAAGTATATTATTCTCAGAAGACTTAACTCTAAAAAAATTGTTTAACCAGTTTTTAAAGACATACATTAGGAAATAGGTAAAATCAGTAAATAAAACCAACAATTACAGAATTTTGACATAATTATCCGAGCCTATATAGCTACATTATCTTCTTCTTCTTTTAGGTGTCAGGTCTGGCTTAGACATCGACGATCATCAGTCTGTTGGAATATGTCCAGCTTAGACAGTCTCTTGTCCGATGTGTTGATGAAGCAAGACAGACTGTTTATGAAAGTCTGCCTTTGTCGACCGCAAGAACGTCTTCCCTCCACTTTCCTGTGCAGCACTAGTTTTTCCAGACCGTTTTTGTCTATTTATATGGCCCAAAAATTCCTTTTGTCTCTCTCTTATCAGTTGCAACAGTGACCTATCTAGTTATTAGAAAATACCTTGAGAGATGCTTTAACATGTTTACTTCCCTGAGCTGTTATTTGCAGTTTGGAAAAAAGAAGCAAATATTGTTAAAAAGGGAAATCATCACTCTTACCTAACATCTAGCATAGGTTTTACAAGGGGAATAACTTCTCCATCTACAGCTGCAAGACGTTCAAGTTCTCTGTCCTTGGACTGTGAGGAGCACCAGCCTCCAGGTCTGACCTCGTCGTTTTCCGTGAGCATCATGCGGTAGGCAGTTAAACCTTTAAGTACATGGATTTTGTTTGATGTGTTCTGAAAACAAACAATACTAGTTTTTATTGGTTTGGCCTTTTTTTTTTTCTACCCCAAAAATCATACATCTGTCTTAACCATTTAACTCATTCCACAGCATGACGGAGGATCTTGGAACGTGAAAGATAAATAGGGTGTGCCTTTCAATTTTGTGCAACTTCTAACAGATTTTTTTTTGTTTAAGTGTGTTGAAACATAGAGAAAGTTATCAGGATAATGCTTCACTTTCATTTCTATAAATTTGGTAATTTAAATATTTTTTACTTTCTAACAAGTATCTGCCAGCAGGGCATGCACTGCAGCCACTTTGTTCTAAATTTTTACTGAACTGGATGCACTGTGTGGCCGCCAATACCAATAGAGTTAATTGAAAATTCATTTGATTTTTCTCAAGGCTATGTCTGTACGCCTATTTGCAAGTCTGTTTCTCTTTCAATTCCCTTCATCTTTCCCTAAATCTTTAACAGGCACATATGCGGTTGCGCTCCATTTCTGTATATTTTTCTCCCTCACAGACACAATTTCTCTGAAAAATAGACATTGTCTAAAAAGATAGTACTCTGAACTTGTAACGTTACAGCCTCTACTATAACATGAAAAAAACCTCAAATTTTTTCATGTATCTAAAGTTCAATTACAACTACTTCTTTCCATTACTCAATATTTATTCCTTACCACAGATTTCACAGGAGAGATGTAGTTTAGAAGATACTTAAGCAGCTTTGGTGAAAAGCAGCCATGATCAATTACAAGGGGGCAATCACTTCCTGTTATTGTCTGGATAGCATGACTTTCCTCTGAGTCTACTTGGTCACAAGAAAGAGACATCAGGCAGCGAAAACGTTGACCTTGAGGATCATACTCTTGCCAGGGACCATCAACTGTGAAAAAAAAAGTAAGACACTAAAGGTGATGCATATTTTCTGCTGCCCTTATTAGGTGGTTTGTTTTGTATAAAAATTTATATAGCAGATATGGTAGAGTTGACTGTGTAAAAGGCAAGCAATAAAAAAACCACAGCTTCTTGCCTTTGACCCACTGTGACAGGGTTGGGTCGTTTTTTGTTTTTTTTTTGGTATTACCAAAGCAAAGCTTTTTCTTCTTAGTCTTTGTTTTCGGATGTAGATAGCACCAACTCCATCTTGCAATCAATATACTCAGAGGCTTCATGTGTGAAATGTCACTATGACAAACTATCAAGTCAAAATGAACCAACAAAATTGCTTTGAAATATCTATATATAAGGACCCTTACTTGAATGACCTTTACAAAACGAAAAAATTTCCATTGTCAAAAAAAAGATAAGAAAATAGGTGAGGAAACTCAATAAGTTAAAATGATACATTGAAAGAGTACCTAAAGCAGCTCCAAATAAGAGAAATCAAAACAATTGTCTTTATTCAGTGGAATGACTTACCTTCAGACAAAGATGATGAAGGTGCTGTGTCTCCAGTTTTGGAACTGCAAAGTAAAGGAGAAAAATGCTTAATTTCAAGAACCAATAGTTTACTCAAAGGTGAGCGTAGAGATTTCCATCTGAAGAATGAGTGGCCAAATGGCAACCCAACCTTAACACACCAATTTTTTTTATCACTTACATAAATGAATCTCTGGATGGTTTACCAAAGAAGGCAAAAAACTAAACATGTTCAAAGAATCTGTTCAACAATAAATGATCACAAAATTTTTGTTTGCATGATGACCAAAAAGGATAAACTTGAGATCTTTTCCCCTGGCTGACAACTTGTGTCAAACAGTCTTTATAACATCAGGTTTTATACTATTATTTTTTTTTATTGAAAACGATACTTTGTAAATAGCATGTCCGCCTGCCAACCCATTGTTTCATCCTTGACATGTCATCTATCAATCAGTCTAGTCATCTACCATCCTACCTAGCCACTCAAGCATCATGTGCTAGATTTACACTATAAATTAATGTGTGCACCATTGATTTCCAGTTACCTTCCATTGGATCCTCCACTGAGATGATCTGAGGAGGTTTTGTACTGAACTCGGCAATGGAACATCCTCTTTCTGCCCAGTACCATTCTCAACATGGCATCTACGTTGAACAAAAAGGAATTAAAATTTGCACTACATGAAATATGTGAAAAGTGAACAAAGAATGAAAGCAGGGCTATTTTTTTTATTCTCATAAATCTTTGCCGGTATAAGCAAATAAAATTTTTTTTTGTCAGAAAAGGTTTAAAACTGAGTTATTTACAGTATTTCTGGGACTATCTCCTCTTATTATTTCAAGAATAAAGAAAACCTAAATGTTATATTACAGATCGTCTTTGCATAAAATAAATTCAATCCTTACCATTGAAGATGTTTGTACAGAAAAAGGTAGAAATTTTTTGTTACTATCTCCACTTACATGGATATCTCTTGGTTTTCATCCAGCGTAGCTCATCCGACCTCTTCATCATGTCTGACATCATTCCATAGACAACATTGACTCCACTCATGCATAAAAAAGCTCCGTTGCTATAGACTCTTGAGATCTGTGCCCTTTGTTGTTGACCTAAAAAAATCAATGAAAACTTACATTACAAATTGCAAAGTAGCAATAAAAATTTTGCTATCTAAATAAAGCACACAATGAGACAAGAAATTCTTTAGTCCAGCAATTTGTATTGCAAAATTTCCTATTTTGATCTAAGCGATTAGACATAGAGATTTTACTGCATAATTTTGACGAAGGCCAATCTTTGTTTGTATGGCTATTACAATTTTGTTTTTGTTTTTATTTCTGATCCAATCAAACTCCTTTTGATAATTTTCGCATCAAAAGTTTGATGATAGGACCTGTGATGAAAATAGAGAGTCATACATCCGTCAGAAATATTGTCGCCTCAGTTAAATTTGTTATACCACAATAAAACAGTTTTTAGAAAATCAACGTTTCATTTTTATTTGCATTGTTTTTGTCAAATTTTCATCTAATAGATAAAATTGTACCAAGTGATAGTGTAGGCCTATTTAATGATGTATAATATTTAAAAATAATGAAAAAAAAAATGAAAATTGATGTTGATGATATCACTCATTATTTTTTTTTTCATTACACACTATATTAATCCCTTTCAGGAAATTTAGCTTTGTTACTCAGTGTAACTGTGTTGCCACAGAGCAGTGCCACATGAGAACAATTACTGCTTCAATCTACAAATTTAATGTTGTATTCCTTTCAAGCGCTCTTGTTTATTTATAAGTGTTGTATCTCCAAATTGTGATGGGGTGTGACACATTTCGTCAAGTTACACTTGTCATATCTCTATTCAAACTATAAAATTCTAGAAAACCCATACCTTGTAATAGGATAGTGAGTTATTGTTATGCATAAAACGCAAGTTTCATATAAGCAATGTTTTATGACCTCAATGCAAATTACTTTTGCGCTGCACTTTGACATAGAGTAAATTAATGAAAACACCATAACTTTAAGAAATAGATCTTCAAAAAATGAAAATGTATTTTCTTGTCATTTTGGACATACAACAAATGTAAATTATAAAATTTGTTAAAACTTTGGAGATAAAACAATTGTGAAGTGAAAAACTACCACTTTTGCTCTTCTGGTTGCTCTGAAGTTTACTTAGTACATAGATTATAAGGCTTCCTAAATGTCAAAATCTGTGCCAGCTCTATTTTTTAAAAATGGAGTTACAACAAACTTAAACTGAAGAAAAGATAGGCCAGCTTACCAAAGAAACAGACATGCATACAAACCTCTAATTACATTGAGTACAGCAGTATAGACATCTGTGACACCATTTGCCCACCGGCTAACAGCATTTCCTGTTCCTGTGGAATGAAAAAGTCCAGTAATTAATAAGCATCGGTGCCAACAGAAATCACCATGAACATCTTTTCCCACTTCTCCATATCTTTCTATGCATATTGTTAAATTCAACAACAAATCCATTCATCCAAATACCTACCATCTGACCCCTTTATATATTCCTCCTCCAACTCATCTGCCCGCCCGCTTACCCATTTCTAAAAATTTCTATGTCCATCCATCCACTCATTTGAGTCATTCAACCATCACTCAGCCTATCTGCCTGCCAACTTATCTATTCAAACATAAACTACTCAACCATTCATAAATCCACAAATTTGCCTGCCTGCTCACCTATCTCCATACCTATTCATGCAATCGTCCAACTAACCCTCTATTCTGCCTGACAGCCAAACATTTATCTTCCTTTGTTTTTATCTACCCACATTCGCCCACATTTCATTTATTTGTTCACTTATTCTTTTATTTACGCACCCACCTGACCACCTGCTTAGTTACATTCCTTAAACCTTGCCGTTCATCTATCTATCTATCTATCTATCCATATATCTATCTATCTATATATAATTCGTAGAGTGCTCTCATTTAGGAGAGTAATGTATGCCCTTTTACCTAAATTTTGTACCTTATCATTTCCACGGACGGCTGGCTGGTTATTGTTTATCAAATTGGCTGACAGGGTTCTGTTCACCAACAAGAACTTCCATTTACGCAAACAATGCCTAAAATTGTACGTCATGGCAAGGCACAAATTTAGGTAGGTACCTACCTATCTATCTATATATCTATCTACAGGTAGCCTACATGTAATATCAAAGTATCTATTTATCTATCAATAAATATATATTTATCTATTTAATGTCTTTAAATCAAATAATATAAGCTTACCAGTAGGAATTAGCCCCACCGGGATGTTGATAGGGCTCAGGCGGACATCTGGATTGTTGATGTCTATCCCTGCACGCCGCTGCATCTGTTTGGCAAGACCCTCCAGCACCTCGTTGTAGTGCCCATCTCCCCCAACACACACCAGGCTGCAAGCAACACACATAAACACACATACAGCCATCAAGTTACTTTCATATGTAGTTTTTTTTTAATACGTCACAGTTAAAAAGGTTTCCAAAAGCATAGAAATGTGATTTTGCAGTGAGGCTTTTCTCCCAATTCGTCTAGTTAGAGACAACCAATGTTAAATATTGCTTAAGTGAAAGGACAAACTAGGCCGCACTTTAGTTCACCGTGGACGCTGAAACATGTTGGAAAATCTTATAGAGGTAAATGCGCTGTTCACAGCTTATAAATTATAGTGACTATAAGTTATAATCACATTAGATTGATTAATCTAATTATAGAGAAAAGAGATTTTGTCTATCATTGCTTAATGTGTAGCATTTGAATGCATGAAATTCATTTCAATATTTGGCAAAAATATGTGTTACCGTTTATAGTTTGTTTTTTTCTTGTTAGTTTTGTTTTGTATTTTACTTCCTGGAAGCGGGGGGGGGGAGAATTTTTGGTAATTAACATAAATAAGAATTTATAATACAGAGATTACATCAAACAGAAAAGCTACAGCGTAAATGAAACTGGAGGTTGCACTGTATTTTTTATTCTTGTCTTGTGATGGGCACAGATTTTAGAAAAACATTTTACTCTATAGCATTAGCTTAATCTACAAGAGGTTGGGATTTGGGTAAGGGGATGCAACTAGTGCATTTTCTTACGTCTTTGTCTCTTAAGCGAAACCAGTTGAAGCGGTGGGTAATAAGCCCAGATAAAAACTTGTTTCTAGATGAAAATTTGCTTCCATATAAAAACGTGTTTCCAGGGACCAAGGCGCGTCCGTCACACTTTTGAAGCTCTGACATGGTATACCAATGAGCCCAGAGAAGTTTGTCCGATAGTAATTAGCTTAACTCTGATAATCGACTTGACATTTGTGATGTCTGGGGCACACAAACACCCGTGATACGCTTTTTTGTGCTTCCTAGGTTATGGCGCCCCAGACTCTTTTAAGAAAATAAAATACGAAAGTAGAAAAAAGAAGAATAAGCTGTAATGCAGTCTCGTTGCATTGCCAAATTTCATTCATTGTGATCGCTGTTGTAAATATGACCTTGACCTGATCAAAGGTTACATACCCGTCGTATTCGGCGAGGTCAAGGTTCTCTGCGACATCCACAGCCTCACGCCTACGCTCCGTGGCTGAAACAGAACATGCACAACGACCTGTTATTAGGGTTTCACTGGTCAGTCGGATACACACGTAGAGCAAGCGTGGTCACTCTAGGTTCAGCACTCGACTGAAAATGCTAGCTTTACATTGCATCATATCTTCACTATGGAAGCTATCACATATAAATTCAAGGCAGTAACTGATACGTGGTTATTTTGCAATAATACTGGGGAGATTAACAAGTCCGATGTACCTAGTATGTTTCTAATGGTTACATTTAAAATGTGCCGCGTCGATCATTGCACGACCATTTGTGACCCAAGAGTTGGTCACAAGAGTGACACGTGAGCTCAGCTTTCACATTTTGAATAGGCATATGATGATGACCAGTCACTGCTTCACGGGTGATGTCAAAAGAGAGCATTAGTGGTACGCATTAACTTATAACTATTACCATAAAGCGTGTTTGTGCTGGTATGAGAAACCAAACAATCTACATAAAAAACAGTAGAAAAAAAATTCAAAAGTGGAAACGTTGATTGACACCTCACTAATCAAAGCCTTGCCCAGATAAAATCTTATGAGAATAGAGGCAGACGATTTTCCATCCAGTAAAATATTGTCAAATAAGATTTGGAGCGGAGAAAATAAACATGGTTCAAAGGATAAGAGGATGTCTGGTTCAATAATGGGATAAAGTAACGACCATTTCGCTAAATTCATCGCCATTCGTTGGTTCGCGAAGGAAAGTGAGCAAAGTGCTCTTCAGTGGACCTTGTACCGGAAGTAACAAAAGCAGGACATTGTTGAAAACCTTGCTTGGTTTTTAAACAAATAAGTTAGTCCTATAAATACATCTAAATGCAAACATGCTACATCGCATTATCTTATGCAAGATAAGTACAAAGGATTAAACTGACACATTTTAGCCCGACGAGGAACAGCTAGAATGTGGTTGGAGGAAAGAAACCAAAGTCAGATCAACATTATATGACAAGCAATACCCAAAAAGTAAAGGAAAATAAATCAAAAGTTCAGTTCAACAGCTTTGAAAAGGGTATAAAATTGTTGACTGACAATATACACCCTCGCCAAAGTGTTTTATGGCCTCTGTTATTACCTCAGGATTATAACGAGAGGTCGGCGATCTATCGATCACAATTTATTATTGGGCGTGCGGTGTAAACTGTTTGAAAGTGTTTTGTTTCATTATCGTCCTGAATTGAACTCTTAGAGGTGTACCAAGAGGAAAACGAGATATGAATCTCCATATGTGTCACACGAGTAGATCACGTGCCACAAGGTTAGGTTAAGTGAGTGGAGACACTCAGAGTGACTCTCGAGCTGTTTACCAGAAGTTACTCGGTAACGTAATATTTGGTGTCAACGGAGCGCTCATTTCCGCATAACAATATTCAATACAATGTTGTAATCACTAGGTAGTAATACTCTCATTCAGTAAGGCAAAATACTATAAATTTGTTGAAGTGGATCTTGTTTTTGTTGAACAAAAGATGACCTGAAGAAATGCGTCTTATAAATTATCATAAATAGCGAAGGCAGCCTCTGCGACATAAGTAATGATTGAAGGTCTACTTGTAAGCTTCATTAAGCGCCAAAAAATGCTTGCCATTGGATGCCGATTATTCGCTGTGTGGGTGTTTTTGTTTCTGTTACATTTTTGTGTTTAACCAAATATTCTGCTTCCAATCGATGTGATTGGAATTCTGAGTGTGGCAACTTAATCTGTTAGGTTATGTTTTGATTTGTAAGCCTTGTATTTTTTGTGTTGACCTTTTGCACTATTCGCTAGAACAACGTTATGGTTATGTGTGTGTGTGTGTGTTTGTATTGCTTGACTGTGTATGCTTCTCTGAGCACTGAGTAGTCAGTTGCATGTTTCATGCGTAGTGAACTGCCTCTTTCTCTTCCATCTTTGCTGTTGACGTGGCTTCGGTCCACCTTTGCTGTTGACGTGGCTTCGGTCCACCTTTGCTGTTGACGTCGCTTCGGTCCACCTTTGCTGTTGGCGTGGCTTCGGTCCACCTTTGCTGTTGACGTCCTTTCGGTCCACCTTTGCTATAGGCGTCGCTTCAGCCCACCTTTTCTGTTCTGGTCAGGTGTCTTTCCTGGCATCCTGACATCCTCTTGGTGCTACCTGGTTGCTAAGTGTCTGGATCTTCCCAGCGTCGTGGCGATAATTGCCTGAGGAAACGTATGCTACATGCAGTTACCCGCATCGCATTGACCGTCCTGTGGTCACTTAGCGGCCTCTGAGGCCTCCACCCTACCAATCCTTTACTGATCACGGAAGCCCTGGTTCCCAACG
>BMAT01013784.1:112393-127925 GCA_019649035.1 Elysia marginata | reverse complement strand
ATCCCGTTTTGTAGAAACTAGCGAAGACGGTTGAAAAAAAAAAGATAAAAAAAAACAGCATCCGTGGCACTGCACTCAGCACGACCTATCAATGTATGCATGGATTCCACACAGGGTAGATTTACCACCGAAGACGCTCGAAATTTCGGTCACACAGCCACGCCCAGTCTGACATCCCAGGGAGTAGGCAATAGGTCAAAGGTCAATGACGTCATTAAAGCACGAAGGGCAAGGTGCATCTATCATGGCCGATTTTCTGAATCTATAGGCAGCTCAGATAAGCTTTGGAGTAAAAAAAAAATAAACCTTAAAGGCCAGCCTTTCACAGATTAGTAACCTCTCAGGCCTTTTTTTCAGTATGAGTATCATTAAAAATAACCACAAGATACAGATTTTTTAAAATAAACAAAAGGTTTTTAAAAGTATGATCCAGTTTTCTGCTTCTCCAGTGAGGCGAGACCTCGGGGGTTAGGCCTATTAGGTATCAAAGAAGTACCTGGTGTTAAATACAGGACTAGGTAAGGCTTAAACCTCTACACCAGAGATAATATGTCGGCTCCGTGGAAGTAATTGGCATACAGAGTGTTAAACACTACGGTTTAGATTTCTAGCAACTAGGGAGTAGATTTAGTGAAACCGACATCATCAGCATGGTTGAGATATCGGCAATAAATGGAAAACCAAATTGTAACCATTTGGGTCGATTTTATGCTCAAGCCAAATAAATACCTCCCAGAAAAAGAATACATCATGTATTGGTGTAAAATAATGCATACGTTTCGTTGCAAGCTTAGGTTTAAAAAGTTTCTTGAATGAAATTAAAGGGTTTCACAATTGAAATATCTACCAAAAATTTACTTTTAATGAGGAATAAGTTAGCTTTTCCGGTGACTGACAAATCATTTCCGTCTAGGGTTTAGATTTTTACTGGCAGGTGGGGTCCAGAGAGTGTCCACTATTAAAAAGGTTAGACAGAGACCATAGCATTGTAAACCATTTTACAACTCGCCAAATTTCAACACGTTAATGAAGAACTCTAATCATAGGATAAATACTCGGGCACTTCCCAATGTTTGATTGTATCACTAGCAGTGCATAATTATAAAACATACTTAAACCCTTCATTTCAAAAATAAAATTGCGCAATAAATGTAAAAAAAAAAGTGTTTGTGTTTGGAATCATTAAATATTAGAATGAAAGACTGTCTTGTAGTGGTTGTTAGTTCAGGTCTAAATCACAAATATATAAAATAAAAACCAAATTCATATAAACCATTTGTCTTTTTTAAACCGAAGGGACCTACTGTCCGGTCAGGCAGACGAATCCTGTGAAAATGAGTACGGGCCTTTTGTCAGGATGCCTGAATGAAGGTATTTTCGAACTCACGGTTAAATACAGCGTAATTCTGGTAAAGTCAACACCTTGGGAGCAAAAAAGACTTATTTAACCATTACAGAGATATAAAAAAAAATACAAAATGGGACTGTAAAACAGGGTTGATTTTAAGCAAAAGTTTCCCTTAAGGGTGTTGACTTTAAGTGGATTCTACTGTATTTCTAAGCAATAGAAACAGGGTAGACCGCTCGATCATCAGTATTTTACAAGCCCGTAGCAGCATGTCAACATCATTACTGAGATTTGGCTAATAATCAGAAGAAATTTCGCACATAAGTGATAAATGACATGATTATTCTGATAAAGTCTTTGTTTCACAAACACGTGCATACAAAATATTTGAAGGAAGCAGAATCAGGCTATCTCCATGCGAAAACGAATAAATTCTTGAACGGACAGTAACGTGAACTAAAGCAGGTGTAACATGTAAAAGCGATTATTTGCAGACATGGTATGTGGTCCACACGTAATATTCTTGGCATGCGACGCATTGCCCTCGTGTCTCCTAAATCTAGATCTAGGTAGACATAACAATAACACCAAAGAACGTGGGATTCAAAGAGAATTTGGAAACTGTGAGCGGAGAGAGGTGTTAACCAGTGAATAGAAACTTTTCAATTGTGTCTAAAGTGAGGCTGGGGCAGTTTTTGAAACGTTTGCTGCCCGCACTGCCGCTTTTACCACAGCTTTCCAGTCCCATCTTGTTTATGTTGTGGTATAAATTTCTGTACTGTTTTTCCAAGTTCCGTAATTTTTTATTGTCTACATAGGCTGCTTTTGTTCTCTCTCTGTCTCTCGTCACCTGAATTTTTAATTGAATGATCTTCTATCAGTGTACATTTTTTTAAAGATATCTCAAGAGATAAAGTTACCTTCACTCTCTGGTGTTGCCTGATGTTGGCCTTTGGACTTGGATTTCAGTGAGAATCAATTTGCCATGTTTTTTCCCTCTAACTTATTCTGAGAAAACGTCTCTAAAACCAAGTTTCTGCACAGTTAATGTTTTTCTCGCATTTTTCTTGTATGCCCATTTCTCAGCTCCATGTATATTTACCGCCCACACCAGACATTTCATATATTTCATATTTAATTGATAAAGACTGAAGCTTATGAGTGTATACAGGCATAGGCAGAAATGAAGCATTTGAACGCACGTGGATACTGCGTGCATTCATTTCGAAAAAAGGTCTTGTCTACCCGTTTGTTTTTACAAAAGAACGGTTACATACAAAATGATTCTCGTTTGCTTGTGCGCACTTAACTCTTCTGTCCAGACTAATAAAAAAAATATGACCATCGAAAAGCGTGATCTAATTCATGAAGACTGCAAGTATATCTCAATTCTTTGTAAGCCTACCCTGCAGACAATTAACGCACGCGAAACATGTTTTTAAGCAATCTTTTATGTATAAAACGATGCAAAATGGTTACCGAAAACGCTGTACGAGTAGTGTGGACGATTTTTGCTCCAGCGAATGGGGTGGGCGGTTTTTGTTCCAAAGGACGAAAACAGTACAATGCAGTTGATTCTTCAACAATACTAAGACACTGTGTATTCGAGTACCATGGCAAAAGCCCTTGACTTCAGTTTCACTAGTATTTTCCTTAAGTGGGAAAATGGTCGTGAAATGTGCGAGAGTTTGCGATAGAACTAGAAAAAGCACCGATGTTATTGAATCAATTTAAACAAAAAGGGACACTGAAGAAGCAACTCAAACAGATGATCCCATAGCACAAAATCAGGACAATTATGCACCGAATGCAACGCGGGTCCACCAGTTTCAATTACGACCAGACGGAGCCATCTGCTGATGATAACACAACTCAGTGCATCGTACATGTAATATAATTCACGACATATCTACAACTGCATTGTCAGCATAACATCATTGAAAACTCCAATACCAAAGTCAAAGCTAAAAATTATGACAACAAATAAGCTACAACCTATGACACTATCTAAAACGAAAACACACGGTGGCAATAAATCAGGCTAGCGAGGAATCGGTGTGAATAGGAGAACACCACCAATGTTTATGCTTACATACGTATCATGTACGTCTGCAGCGGCTAAAACAACAAAAGACAATACCGTATTAAATAATTAAACACACCGCAACTCCGTATCAGGAAACGTGTTCCCTTTGGGACAGCTTTGGAAAACTTAAATAAAACGAGAGAATTCCACAAAACATTAAAGCATCAATAGATAATATTATACTATTCTTCGATGGGGCATAAATCATACTATACGTAAATTTAATGATTTATTACTCTCGTGATAAAGTGTGTTCTCTCCTTGCATAAATAACACTGTTCATTCACAAGTAGCGAGGTAACTCGAGGTTCTCACGGCTGCCTTCAAGCTGTTGCCGGCTGTATAGGGGCGGTCTATCGAAATCTATATGAGCGTGGCTATTTCCCGGCTCGTGATATCTAACAATAGAGACTTTTAGCACACGCACCGTGTCTCATCACGCGTACGTGAAAATCGGGAAAGCAGATTGAGAAACTATAAAAATAATGAAACCAGTTTCTAAAAATAGACCCACAGACGTTCGCGTCATACTCACGCGTTGCTGCTTAAAGTCTGTATTAGTGTCGCCATAGTGCACGGCCGGCATACCTCAATCTATATTGTGCATGGCTAATTTTGGCTATTCCCGTATCGTTTTTGTCAATATGAAAGTCACTGGTGGTGTGTGGGCGGTAGATCAATATAACGTAGATATCCCTATTTCATGGCATGGAGTCCACTTTAGACGTGTACCATTCACAAGCGATTCCATTATTTACTTTCAGCGACCAAGTGTCACGCATAATTATATAGTCACAAATAATTAAGTTTGATGAGGTAATATGAGATCTTTTAAAGTGAGCAGATGTTATTGATTGATAAAGTCCGCCCACTATTGGCTTACAGCACCGCAAAAGTCTTCACGCATTCATTTACAAGTACATTGATAAAAGCCCAAAGACAGGTTGCTATTCATGGTTCGAGGCCCAGAAAAAGTGTTAGTTGCCCCTGCTCCATAAAAATTTAACCTTTTCAACTCTAGAGTATTTTTATTGTACTGTAACTTGCCTTTTTTCATTTCTGTGAATCCAGATAAGGACAAAAGCACGCTAACCCAACTACAGGAATTGTTTCAGATGTAATGAGTATGACCTGTTCATGAAAGTCGGTCGGATTATGGCAGCAGACAATTCGGAACTATCTCAAACTTATTAAAAACGGATATGTAACCGTGAACTGACCAAATACCAAGACTTCATGCTATTTCTTCACACCTATATTTAAATAGTTTTTGGAGCCACCGAAGAAAAAAACCTGTGTTTCTCATGGGTTTCCAAAGCTGACATGGACACCAACCTTTTTCACGAGAATGCACGGCTCATTGGGTCTTACAGCAGCTCCATTGTCACCTGTTACAACAGCCTTGCACATCTGAGACCAATGGATACAGTATGACCGCTTCAAGACCTCACTGGCTTTAAAAGGGTATGAATTATGATACAATGATTTTGTAGCCTGAGTGTACGAACAATGGTGACCTCATATATCAAAATAGACTTCTGACCACTACGGGAACTACATAAATGTTGTGAAACCAATTACCATGATGACCAGTTCTTGGTCACGCTGGGAGCAACGGAATTGGGTCCTCAACAAGCATTTAAGTTCATGTGCGGCAAGACCAATTGATGCATGCGTGAAAAAAAAAGTTTGTGTAATAATAAATGTTTATATTCCTCCTGATTATAGTGTCGCACACACGACAGTGTCGTAAACAAGAGACGGGCGCGGCACTCGACCAGTAGAATGTCTCGAGATCTATGTTACGTGAGCGAGGGGGGGGGGGCATATATTATGTTACTGCATCGGGGATTTAGAGAGGGTTAGCTCCGTCGGAGTGTAGTTATATCGAAAATACGAGTCACCGGCGGAGCGTGACAACTCGGCATTACATTCAAAGTTGACAACAACGTACATTATATATCCCAAGATCTCTCAAGACAACAAACTCTTTCTAACCGACATCCGTCGTCTAGATTTTGGTCCTCTCTGATCGCCTTTACGAATTATCCTTTTTCAATTAAAGAGGACTTGCTTATTGGACAGCGTTACAGGGTTTGATCTAACCAGATTTTCGCAGTTAAGAACACCCCCTCCCCCCTTTTTTTCCGTCAACTTTTATATGACGCCATTCAAGAAGTGAACGCAGCCTAGCGTTGTGACATAAATAACGTTTTTTTTTTAAATGAGACCACCATTTAACTGCGACGTTGAAAATATCAGCAGTAAAATAGAATCACCCTGCCGTTAAGTTCACCGAAATAAAAGAAATATATAAAATGTGTTTTAAAGCTGTATGATAATTATTCGCAGTTATGAAATGGTTGGGTAGGCCTACATAATATTATAAATGAAATGACATTTTATTGGCCTTTGATCAAAAGGAAAGCAAAGTTACCTATACGTGACAAAAAGTTGTGTTGGAGAGGAATGTGGTTTTCTTAGTTATGTCTTATAATTATGGAAACCGCACCCGCCAAAAAGCAAAAGCAAAACAAAAATCATACACACACTCCTAAAATGGTGTCATGACCTCTACCACACATCAATAACCCTGGTAGGAAAGACTAGATATACAGGAAAAGCTATCAAAACGCCAGCTCCCTATTTGGGATCGAAAATTGATGACCTACGCATTGAAAAAAATCCAACTTTCAAGAACATTTTCGATCTCAATTTAGATTGATACAAAATATTACATGTAGTATCAAATTTAAACCTCGATTTAGTCTCACCAAAATTTCGCTGTGGTATAACCGTAAAGCCACACTTTTCTAGGTCTAGATCCTAAGAGCTATACTGGACTATCAACCAATGTAAAGTAATGCAAAACTATCAAACTCGGCTTACTGCTATATTTATTACGTCTTCGGAAAATAGCAGGCCAAGTTTGAAAACTTGAATTCACAGAAGAGTTACTTCCTGGTGCAGC
Source organism: Elysia marginata (assembly GCA_019649035.1). Taxonomy (NCBI): domain Eukaryota; kingdom Metazoa; phylum Mollusca; class Gastropoda; family Plakobranchidae; genus Elysia; species Elysia marginata. The sequence continues at coordinate 121,520 of BMAT01013784.1, read as the reverse complement.
ACCACATTCTTCCAATTTTTCACAGTGCCATGTAAGGTTTCCCGCAGTATTTGGGTCACCTAAAACAATCATATCTTCGACGATTTTCATAAATGCGCATATTTTATAAGGATTTCGCCTGCAATACAGAGTAAAGCAAAAAGAAAAAAAAATCTTAATAAATAAGTGACAAAAAAAAATAAAAACATAACTGGTTGATAAGATACCCCTACACAAAAACAAACCAACCGGCTTAAAAAGAGAGACGTGTAGAGCTAAAGAGAAAAATGGGAGAGAATAGAGAAAGCCGATTAAAGAAAATAAAGAGGAAAAGTTGAATATAATAATAATAATAATTATAACAATAATGATAGTAATAATACTATATATAGTAATAACAATAATAATAATAATAAAACTGATTTGTATAGCGCCTTACCCATAAAAAACAGCCCAAAGCGCTTCACAATCTTACAATTATCATTCAGACAAAGACTCTCTAAAATTCCCATTAATATAATTTACACTATAAATTTGAGCAACATATCATGGTTAAAAAAAGAATAGAAACGGAAAACATCTCAGGGCAGATTAATAGAAAGAAAGAGAGAGAGAGAGAGAGAGAGAGAGAGAGAGAGAGAGATAGGGTAGAATAATAAGGAAAATGATGAATAAAAGTATAAATCTTATGAAAGATAGGATAAGCATAAAGAGAGCAATATACAGGAAGAATTAGACCATAGGGAAAAGACAAGTTTATATTGATATAAAGGGAGAAATACTGGGGAGGAGGAAGGCAAAAAGAAAGCGGAAGCGAAATAAAGATGTATGCGTAGTTATAATAAAAGAGACCTTTAGCACACGCACCGTGTCTCAATACGCGTACGTGAAAATCGGGAAAGCAGATTGAGAAACTATGAAAATAATGAAACCAGTTTCTAAAAATAGAACGTCTGTGGGTCTATTTTTAGAAACTGGGTTCATTATTTTTATAGTTTCTCAATCTGCTTTCCCGATTTTCACGTACGCGTAGTGAGACACGGTGCGTGTGCTAAAGGTCTCTAAAGAGTATAAAACACAGACCTCAGTTTAGTGATAGATATAAAACTACACCGGATAAGGAGAAGAAATAAAAGTTTACACAGGTATACAGATGAGACTAGAGTACGGAGGAAGAGGAAAATAGTAATAAGGAAAGAGAAGATATAAAGATAAGGTGGTGGACGAGATGAAAACCGATACAGTCATTTATTGACTGAGAGATAGGGAGAGAACAATGTAACTGAAAATGAAATGCAAATTGGTATTGATAGTTAAACTGACATAGGTAAAAAGCTTTTACGTGAGGAAGAAAAGAAAGGTAGGCAACTTTTGAACCAACCCAGTCTAGGTTGTTGGGTTTTTTTTTTTCAACGCGATTTTACATAACACAAATAATTCATGTGAGGACATGTACACAATTCTACAAAAATTACAGGAGTTTAATGGTTCTAGGCAAGAATGTTTTGCGATATGGTTCTACTTTAAGCCTGCATTATTGAGCATTCCCTGAATGCAAACTTATTCGGAGGTGGAAGATACAGCCCTCATGCCATAGCCTATTACCTTTAACAAACTCTCGGTTCCCGGATTTCAACAATATATATATGTGTGAGGAGCTGAGAAAACCATCCACGTTGGTAAAAAATAAAAGTTACTTTTTTATATTGAATTAAAAGAAGAGGTCGTCCTTATTTCATTACTTTTTATTTGAAGACGATTTGTTGAATAACATTGAAAATACGACATATTTTGTTAATGTTGTTAAGTTGGAGATAAAGCAAAATATTTTCTTTTAAGGGCTTAACTCCAAATTTGTATCAGCGACATGTGGATGGTTCTTCCAGCTCCTCACAAATATTACTTTTCATGCTCTAAGCCTATCAATGTATCCACTGTCAAAATCTAGCCTCCAGATGACAAGATCATCTTATATACTTTTATACGTGTGCATATGAACATTCACCGCTAGGAATAGGCATTTTGGTTTCAACTTTTTAACTTTATTGAGAGCAGGCAAGCGACAATGAAAGATTTTAAAAAATGTGACAAAATGTCTGTGAGTACTCACGGCGAGACAGCAGCGATAAAGCAGTGCCTTATCAAAGAGAAATAAAAGAAATGGAAGAAGCTGAGGCACTTGAAAAGGTTGCACTGCCAGAGTCTCAGCATACATGTACATGTCATGTGACATTTGCGTAATAATTATCTCCCCCTTGCAATCAGGTGCACTGAAAACTCGGTAGACATAACAAAAACAAGGAAAGGCAAGAGTGAGAGAGACGGGATGGTGTTGTTTGTATTTGCAGGGGAGGCAGGAAAAAAGTAAACTTAAATATCAACATTTCCGGGCTGGGCTGCAGCTGAAGTAGAGAATTATTCACTTGAATTGCGTTGCGTTACATTAATTTGTACAAGGCATTTATCCAATATTCGCAAGATTCGTCATTTAAATAGAGAATGATTATGAAAATAACCCATTATTTTACTTACACCGGGTGAACATAACTATGAATAACTCCTGAATGCTTCTTTTTAAAAAAAAAAATCTGCATAGATGTGATTCAATATTCATGTAACATGAAAAGACGCAAACAATTGGTCTTTCTTATAGCTCGGAAGACAAACTCATAACCAACGCGTTCTTAATTTACATTATCTTTCGCGCACTTAATGAAGGCGAGTTGAGTACAAACTCAACTGGTTGGACTGGTTTTCAATGGTCTTTTTTTTTTTTTTTTTGGTGGCTAGTTTGTTGCCACTATCGAGCGCATACACAAGTTTGTGGTGACGAAGGTTGACATACAGCAGCTGTTATCATAAGAACAGCTATGACAACCTCCGGGCATGTAGCGACAGGCGGGAGAAAATCACAACAAAAGTTAACGAGACAGAAGCAATGTTTGATCCACTACGTCTATTACCAAATGTTTAAAAAAAAAGCAAAAGCAAAACAAGAATTGAATTAAAATTGACTGATGTGAAAGAGCACATAGCAATTTTAGATGCACAGTCTGTTATGTTTGTTGCATGCACACACTTGTACTTGTAGCATTTGGCAGCAATAATTGTGTTTTCAAAACAAAATATAACGTTTTGAAGAAACAGAACTTACTGTATGTTATCCGAGAAAAATGAATATAAAAATACACATCATGAATTAACATACAGCTAATTCCTGTGTTCAAAAAGAGTCAAACCAATGAAAAAAAACATTTTTGATATCTAAATTTTTACAATGGCTTAAAGAAGGCCTTTCGTTTTGTCTATGTAGACTTGTATACGCCTGTGGTATTAACCGGTCGTCTAAAAGTCTCTTTCCAATGGTTCATTGGTAACAGCAACAACAGCAGCACAAACAGCATAAAAAACCCATATAATCAATGGTTCATACAAAAGTGGTCGTGACGGCAACAACTTGAATCGGATAAATGTTTCAAAAATGTGCATCACAGTCATGTCAAGCTATGCACGCCCGCGTTCAATAACAGTAATAGCGATGTCAGCTACAACAGCGACAAGTTAAACAAAAATCCAGATAACTACACATACACCCATATACACACACGCACACGAACATGCATTCAAGATAGAAATAAACACCGGGATTTTCCCACCAATAATCGCCACAACAGACGCTAAGCAACGTATAAACCCCCGAGCCGCTTTAAAAAAAAGTCATAGTCTTCCACAGCCGAAGACACTCTCAAGACTATTCTCTGCACCTTTTCTCCAGCAGGCCATTATACGCTCAAATACTAGCATTTCACAAATTTCAAGCTTAATGCCAGGTACTCGTTTTACGGATTAGTAGACTGAGGAAAGTGTCGATAATTTGCTTTTATAGAGAAATTACAACGTGAACCGTGATTGGTATTGAAGCCGCAACAGCCGAATAACGAGCCTGACGCGCAAACTACTAGGCCATGCTGCTCCAGCCACTGCCAGATACCCATTTTATAAAGAGTTGGACTGAGAAAAGTGTGCTTTCCTATAGGCAATTATAACATGTGTTTGTTGGGATCGAACGCGCAACCGCCGTACCACGAGACCGACGCACAAACCACTCAGCCACGTTGCCCAACTTACTAGCCAGAAATAGAATGTTATTACATAGAAAATAAATCGATAACGAGATCTACATCGTCGAAGTAGTAGACTGGTATTCCTACAAAAGTGAATAACATTCTTATCACGTTGGTTTAACTGCGAGTAGGCTCTAACAGAATCCCTGTCAACGGCAAACTTTCGAATTGAAACTGACACAAACAAAATGTATAAGTGACCCATCAATAGTAATAATTATTAGGTTGCGCGATCACATCTCATCACCCGCTCCCTAAGAGCATGGCTTTTATCAACGTGTTGGTGACCGAAGTTTTCTCATGTTGTTTAGCTACTCTCCCTGCTTCTTGCTAAAAAAAAACTTTGATATTTTGGTTCTAAAATAGTTTAATAGCGGGATTTTGATTGTGAATGCAGTGATTCAAAAGGGGAGGGGGGGGTACTACTACCGCTTTGCAGTTATCGTTAATTTTAAGATTTTCTGTTGTTTGCAATTACGCTCATGCTAAACAAACTGGTACATGGCCTAAGTTACCAGTACCCCGTAATATCCAGAATCTGAATAATTATATAATCTACAGAAGAGTGTGCTAGCTCTCCCGTATGAAATGTTATGCAGTAAGTAAAGGTAAAATATAACTCAAAACCCTTTTTGTCTTGATGGTCTTGCGCAACAAAACTCAATGTAAAGCATAGGGATTATAGTAACATTATCGTATTGATCTTGGGCGGTTTGACCGGTCCACATGCTATATGTAGATTCGATTAATTCAAATAGAGCTAACAAAAAGGGCGTATCGGTATTGTACCCTATACTTTTGCAACGTGACAAAAGTTACCCGAATGTCCCCACTGCAACAGGTATTGCAACTGAAACCGAGGTATCGACATGCGTCTTGGGTTTTCCCGATCAGTATATAATGCATAATGTTAAGTTCGATCGGTGTGCAATTATTGTTTCGGTCTTTTGTATGTCGCTTTTTCTTAGCGACGATTCAATAAATATTGTACATTTATTGTACTCTGTTTCACCGAATTGATGTCAAGGAAAAATCTGAGCGGTAAACAGCTTTGTGTAAGCACATATTGGTTTTAAAAAAAAACAAGTTCGATTACCGAACCTAATTAGTCCCACCCCATCCCCTGTCATATCAAATGGCTATGAACCTTCGCGTCTTCCAGACCTGATAGGGTCGTTTTTCATAATCTTGTCCGAAGTTTTAAGCAAAAAAAAATAATACCAATTGCATTAAAATTCGTCGACGTATGCAAAATAACCTAAAACTGTTGAAAAGAATCCAAAGTACAAATGAAAAGAAAAAAGGGTAAGGCGGACCTACGTTATGCAAAGAATCATAATTATATTTGACAGTGCAAAATGAAAGGCTGTGACTGGGTTTATCTTTTTGGCCTACGATTTCAAAATGTTTCTTGCGAAAAAAATCTGGGCTGTTGCTGCCATCAATTGGCACTCGTGGCGTATCCACCCGCCAAAAAAATATTAATCTATAATGTATTATAGAAAGCCGTTCACACCAACACTACTTGTCTCTCTTGCAGTCATGTTTGTTGACAATGACATCATCATCATCATCATCATCACCATCATCATCCCTAGCCTAAAAGTGCATGGCATGTCTCCTCTTACACCATTCCATCAGGCATGGAGGTGCGAGCGCGGCTTGTTTACATGTCATGCCAGGCATTAGTAGTGGTTACCGCGTGACCTAACTACCCTCTGACCACCAAGCATGCCTTCTGTGTTGACTGGATGTTGCAGACACGGGTGCCCTCGTATCTTAAAATAGATCACCAGAAGGCTTGTAGCAAAGGGAAATAACTTAATCCTAGTAACAAGTAAGTCTAAAGTTACATCATAAACATGTTTCTGGACGGGCAGATCTCGGTCATGCCGAGGGAAAATACAAAGTTCGGTGCCCAAGCTCTGCATCTTTGTAACCAATTGCAGATACAACCGCGGTATATTGGTAGGTAAAAGAGGTGCAGTACAGGTTGTGTCAGTCTGGTCTTAAACATGCACTTAGATTTAGATGGTATTTGAGCTCTTTTATGCTGCCATGTGAGTAGCTAAAACGAGCCTTCGTAAAACAAAATTTAGACTCCAATATAAAAAAGGTGAAAGTTTGAGGATAATTACTCATTAGCCAAGTATCTGGAACTGAGTGAGTGAGAGTTTAACAAGGAAGAGAGGCAAGGAGCGATAAGTGAAGTATGGGAAGGAAAGAAAAGAGAACGGTGTCTACCATTCTGTAACGAAAATTTCGTGAAGTCGGGCATGTTTTACAGATGAAACCATGCCAGAAATATTCGAGTCATAAGTGAAGCGTGAAAACAGCCACACATTGGGAAAGTTGACAACAACCTCAGTGCTTTAGTACCGCGGTACTGATTTCAACTGGTTCCACTACCAGCCGTACGCTAGATCCGACGGCGAGGGCGTTTCACAACAGCCGAGTGTTTAGTGCAGCAGTAGAAAAACCTAGATCTTGACCTCCTTCGTGCTTTTCACAACATGTTTTTCTTCTCATTTTGAGGAACTTCCTCATTGGTGGCCAATCAACCTACAAGGCTCAAATACCGCACTGGTTCGGCACGAATCATCATTCTTTCCGCGACTAATTAACTTAACAAGCATGGTGTTGTTTAGTAGTCATTATCCTAGTGTAGTGTTGGGGGGGGGGGTATTTTACATGTGTATTTTGGAAATAATTACATGTACGATACTTCCTTATATCGTGATAGAGAGTACAGGTAATGAAGAGGAGGATAATTTGCGACAAGATTTAGTTTACATCACGCTTGCCAACCATCTGTAGTGAATAAATTTTTTGTTCAATTCTTCTGTTTTCACCAGCTAAGGTGACANNNNCCCCCCCCCCCCCACACACACTACCTCAATTTGCTCTAGGCTAAAAACAGAAACATTAAAAATTCACTAAGTTTTGTAAAGTATATTAATGGTCCATACTTCGGTAGACGAAAAGGACACCAGCAATTCAATCTGACTAGTGAAGAGTGAGAAATTTAGAAAAGAACGGGAGGAAGGTAAACAAAACCTTGGCTGGTGGCAACATTATATACTTTTTCTTTCCCTTAACACATTTTTAGAAACTAATTATATTTTTCTCTGAGAATCGCATGACCTACTTTCAAAACTGACTCTCAACGTGTTCAGGACCGAACAGCTCGCTCGCCGAGTTTGAGGCTTATCAGCAGAATATTCTTAAGAATCCAATAGGCTGTGAAAGAAAACTAAAATAGTCACGTCACAAGACAAAAGAAAACCGGTTTGTGCACACCGTGTTCCAAATTATTCTCAATTTACAACCTATTTTATAATAATTTTGGGACTTTACTCTAACCATTAGCAGGAAATGCCCTAATCAATGTTTGAACTCAAACTTCGAACTGTAAAATAGCAGCATAAATTATATAAATACAAGATATCTAAAAAAAAAAAAAGGATACACTTCTAAAGGAAAGCTCTTGCCAAAATCTTAAGACAGTCCTTTGCGGCAGTGGTTTGTGTCTCTGCTGTCCGAGTTAATATAAACACTAACTTGCTGCGAGGAATGAAATTTCGATCCCATGGGGTGTTTCTTTTATATAAAATTCTACATTCCGATGGAGTAACAAGAAATTTACTAGCCACAAAGAAACTTCTTAAATTAGATATAACTGATTCTAAGAGGTCCCCCCCCTCTCTCTCTCTCTCTCTCTCTCTCTCTCTCTCTCTCTCTCTCTCTCTCTCTCTCTCTTTCACATACATTTCTCTCATTTTTCTTTCTTCCCAACATTTACCCAATCTGCCGTTGTTGTGATCAACACAATCTACGATTGTTCAAACAGCTGTCTATGTGAATACAACATAAAATTATATATATATATATATACTCTCTACAACATATTTTTAGTCAACCATCTAAAGAAAACAGTCAGGTTATTTACTATACTACATTAAATAAAATAATCTCTCGCCAAATAAGCCGTAATTAGTGAATGGAATTCGTGAGTCCTACTTTGCACGAATAGCTTAAGAATCTACTATCAAACAAGCAAGCTTACCTGGGAACATCAGGTGTACAAGCAAGCCTGTAAACTCCGAAGGGAAACATTACTATGCATGTAGCTCGGACCTTCTAATGGCGAAATATTAGGAGGAAAGGATAATGTATAACGTTAATCTGCATTATCCCAAAGCTGCCGCAGGTCGGCGGCTACTCGCGACCTTTTTGTACTCATGGGTCAAAGACACGATCTACGAATTCCAGTTCAAATTGTTACCTTTTTATATCCAGCTCTCTCCCGAGACAGTCCCGCGACGAAGAGTTGCCTTGCTCGCCCCAATGAGCAGAAAAACGTAACAAGGACATCGACCGCTCTGCAAACACACACACACTCGCTCTCTCCCTCCCTCTCCCTCTCCCATCCCCCCCTCTCTCTCTCTCTCTCTCTCCTCTCTCTCTCTCTCTCTCTCTCTCTCTCCATCAACACAAGCAATGTCCCATTGACTGGTTGTAAGATAAGAAGCTCGTAAACTTGAATTGGCTGTAGCGAAGAATTGATCCTGCTCTCTAATAGAATCACGAAACTTTTCATTTCTACCTACTACGACTCCAGAAGCTTGAGTATCGTCTAGAAAATCGCCTTTCCTTGGATGACTTTCAGATTCAAAAGACTGAAGTTTAAAGAGCTGACCCAATTCCCTGTGTTTACAGTAAGGTGCCTCAGGACGATAAGGCTGTGTCCTACTTCTCTAACAACACAGCCGAAATTATCTCCAATGCTAGTAGAACTTTCTTTTTTAAAAAAGGAGCTAGAGAACCTACTCCAGGTGTAGACGTTACCAGCTCCTGAGGTGGTGCGTGATCTTTGGATCCCTCATGTTTTTAAAAGAAACACGCAAACACAAAAAAGTTTGTATAGAAAAATAAACTGTTTGAACCAATAGCTACGGTCATTTTTCACACATATTTTAAAACCGGAAAATTATAATAATAACATCAACAACAATAATAATAAT